>BPLR01010291.1:0-11397 GCA_021605095.1 Caerostris extrusa | reverse complement strand
ATCCACTACGCTGTTTTAAATGCCAGAAATTTGGACACCCTCAGACTGCTTGTCGTGGGACACCAGCCTGTTCCAATAGGGGCAACTTCAGGTCATTCTTATCTAAACTGCTGCGCCACACCCAAATGTGTCAATTGTCTAGAGTCGCATCCCCTAATTCTAAATCCTGTCCAAAATGGAAGCAAGAAAAGCAAATTCAAGAACTCAAAACCAAGCAGAAATTATCGTATCCCGAAGCAAAAAAAATCGTAATTCAACAGTCTTCCACCTCGTATGCAGCAGTCGCCAAAAATAATGCCACATCTATTCCCAAAAAGTTCCTCCTACATGTTTCGTATCAATCATGACCGATAGTAATATAACAGGAATAATTTGTCCACCACTCACAAAACTGAAACCTCTTTCTAAAACCAAAAACCTAAATCTACTGATTGTACAACTTCTGCTAATTTAATATCTGCCCCGTCTACATCAAATTCAGTTCTCCAAGACAGTTAGTCCACAATCCACTCCATCCTCGTTCAAAACCCAGCCCAAGAAACAAGTCCATTTCACTGCAGACAATAAAAAGGTAGCTCAAAATAAACAAACCCAACGGCTACTACAGTCGAAAAAAAAAAAAAATAGACACTTTGAAACAGAATTCCAAACAGATTTTACTCAATAGAAAAAGATTTACAAAATCGCCTTCTCCTCCATCTGAGTCGCCAGAAACTACAACAGAGGAAACAACAGACAGTGATATTGTCGAGTACAATGAGACAGATTATTGCTGACTGATCTGTTTTTAATATTTAATTGCATATCATATCATATCTTTTAACCATGTGCCACACACATTACGTTGTTTTTAAATTAATCCGGAATAAATTATTTGATGTTTTATGTATATGTTTTTTAATCCTGTATTTTGACTTTTAATTCTAATTTTTTTTAAACTCTGCATTTGTCTTTTAAATACGATATCTGTCTTGCGTATATTTATCATGGTTTTTAATGATGTTTTTACGGAGTTCAGAATTTAACTTGTTCTATTGCTAATTCCCTTTTTACTTACTCTTTACAACCTTGTTTGGCGCAGCATAGCCAAATCTGGCTCTTGTGCCATAAAACCCCAATCAACCAACCTTGCCTTTGTCATATGCCACAAAGGCGCCTCCCTATTTATTGTTCATCTTAGACCCATCAGTATAGATCAGTGTGCCGGCTGTAATGTTGCTATTATTGAAATAATTCCAGCTGAATGCAGTTTTTGTCCAGGGTGGATTTATTGGCTTCTTGCTGAATGACTGAGTTCTGTAATGTGTAGGGCTGACTTTCTATTTTGAGCTTGAAAATGATGGAGGAAAATTTAAGCTTCAGATCCAGAGGTGGAATTCCTGCTAGGACTTGTAGGGCGTCTGTGGAAACCGTCTTGTAACATTTGGTTATGTTTAGAAGACCAGACCTTTGCACTTTAAGGATCTTGATATTCTGCTTAATTTTATCCTGGTACCAGATTTCATGACCATATGAAATAATTTTCTCTGTGACTTTAGTGTGAATTTCTTTTTTGACTCTGGGATTAAGTCCCTGGTCGCTCTGGAGATTCTGTAGAGTTTATGTTGAAGGCTGTTAATTTTGTCTTGGATACTATTGAGGTGGTGATTCCAGATAAGCTTGGAGTCAAAGACGACCCCAAGATATTTAAGGTGTTTAGTAAATTTGACATTGTTACCCGCTATTTTGATAGACGGATATGAGAAAATTTCTTGGAGGCCGGGATCGTGAAAAAACTTTTAGCATTGTTAATGGTCATGTTATTATCTCTGGTCCAGGATGTTAAGTGATGGCGTACTCGCCTTGGAGAAGCAGTAGGTTGCTGGGGCTTTAATCATAATTAATTCATCGTCAGCAAAGGCCTGAACTTTGGTATTGGGACCAAAGTCGCTTTCCAGGAGGTCGTTTATGAAAATGTTCCATAAGATGGGTCCTGGGCTGGAGCCCTGTGGTATTCCTTTATTGTAGCTTTTAGAATTGTCATTAAGTGGACTCTCCTATCCTGTAGAAAGTTGGTGATGATGCTTTCTAGGTAGTTGGGTATGGATAATTTAAAGAGCTTATTAATTAGTATGTCCCAATCGACCGAGTTGAACGCATTTGACATGTCAATGGATATTAGACATGTCAGCAGGTTATTCTCTTTTACCAACTGATGGAATTCACCATGTTATTGAGAGCTAAAATGGTTGATCGGTTCTTGCGGAAACCATATTGTAGGTCGCTGAGTATTCCTTCCTTTTCAAGGTGATAGGAGAGTCTGTCTGAGATAAGTTTATCTAGTATCTTCCAACATGGTATACATATTGGGCGGAAGTGCGAGGGGTGGTCTAAACTCTTGCCTTCCTTCTCAATAAGGACCACTCGTGCTATTTTCCATAGTTCTGGGAAAATGCCCCTACCGACAAGGAGGTTTAAGAGCTCTATAAACCAATTTTTGTTTTGCGAGGAAAATTTCTCTTATGATTTCACCTGGGCCCATCAACTCCCATAGCTTTGTTGGGTTTAATGTTTTGTATAACAGCTTCTACTTCTTGTGGAGTAAAGTGATTGAAGTCATCTTGGGAGATTGTACTAGGAATGATTGAGTTTCTGTTGGACCAAGGGGGAAGTGATAGTCTATGATTGTTGCGTTGGATTCTTCTATTGTGGTAGATGGAGTACCTTGTGGGTTAACTATTGGTTTTCTTATTGAGTTTCGTTTCTTCTTGTTAGAGATTATATTAAAGTTGTTTCCAAAAAGGCTATTGTTCGTAATTGTGTTGATAAATTCTTTAAATTTGTTCCTTTTGGTAATTAGGATGAGCTTCTTGTAGGAGGCTTGGCTTAGTTTATAATTGACTTTTTAATTTGCCTGAGGTTGGGATCTTTTTCCTTTTGAAATAGGCGTCTTAGGGCTCTGGTCTTGCTTCTTTTGATTTGGAGTTCCCTGGTCCACCAGAAGGAGTTTCTCTTCTTTCTTTTGTTATTTGTATTGTTGGTAGGTTTTCTGATAGCTGCATTAAAGATCTGTTCTGGGATAGATTGTAGCTTTTTGTTGAGTTCCCTATTGGAGAGATCCTCAAGAATCAAATTACTTCCAATAATGTTAGTAATATTGACCTTGAGTCTCATCCAGTCTATTGTTTTCATTAAAATTTTGTTGTTGGTAGGAAAATTGGGCCAGGAGGATCTTATTGGACAAAAATCATATTGTGATCACTGTTAGTAATCTCGTCACTAACTTTCAATGAGAAATTATGATGGATATTTTTGGTGATCATCCACCAGGTCCACCCAACTGTCGCCTCTGCTAGATGAAAATGTAGGAGGTGTGTCAGGATCAGGATTGTTCTCAATATTAATGTCTATTTGATGGCAGAAGGACAATAATTTGCTGCCTCTTTCATCCAAGTCTCTCTGGCCCCAAATTCTTGACTTTGCATTACAATCTCCCAAGATGATGAATGGAAGGTTATCATATTGCATAATAAAGTTCTGAAGGTTGTACAGATTAGAGTCGATGTTTTTGCGCGGAGGGCAGTAGATGGAAGCAATAATGAGAAACTGGTTATGGAATTTGGTCATGATTATAATTAGTTTTTCGTTAGTAAAAATAAGCTGGCTATTGTAGATGGATTTAATAACTATTGCTGCTTTGGGCGATTGTTGGGATACGACTATTGTATAGTTCAAGGGGATGTTGATTATAGTATTGTCAATATGGTAGGGCTCGTTAAGAGATATGAAATCAAAGCTGTGGTGTTTAATGGAGTTGTGGAGCTGTGCCATAGCTGCTTTGGCATTCTCCAGGTTAATGTGTCCTAATATGTTGCCTTGGATGTTATCCATAGTTTGTCTTGTTCATCATGAATTTAATTTCTCTTTCGTGTGAGGGGCAAAGTCGGCTGTTGCAATATGTTTCGTGTCTATCTTATTGCGAGCCTTCTCGTTATACAAGGTGCAATTTCTGCAGTTCTGTTCTTTGTTGCACTCTTTCCAGGTGTGTCCCTGGTTTCCACAGTTGGAGCAGACATCATTCTCCTCTTTGCAGTTTTTGGCTTGGTGGCCAAACTGGCAGCATTTGAAACATCGTAGGGATCTTAGGTATTCCCTGAAAAATACCCTTTCCCATCCGATGTTCAATTTCTTAGTGTTCGTGATCTCTTTGTAAAGGCTAGGGCTGTTTCAAAGATCCAATTGATTCCACGTTGACTTTTATAGAGTCGACGATCATGATTTCGCTGCTATTTTCTTGGACTCCGCAGTGGTGTTTTATGCTTTTTGCCACAGTCGCTTCTTCTGTTTCCTCAGACACTCCGAAGCAGATGAACTGTGGCTTCCTTTTCTTCCTTCCCTACTTTGTATTTTTCTTTAATGCTGTCATTTTGTTCCAGCTCTTTGAGTAGCTTCTCGAGATCCCTGTGTTGGTGTCATTTACTTTTAAACATACACATAAAGAATACCCGATCCTATAAACAACTAGCTACACCGTTTACTTATATACACACGCTAAACATTATTTATAACCGCAATAACCCTTACCACATTTTAAAAACCAACACATATATCCCCTTCACCCCCAGCTGTGACCCCTCTGGTCAGGTGCGGAGACCAACAAACAGCCCCCTTCCAAGGGACACACATAGAATATAGTCTAACATATACAATAATAATATAGAATTTTACCATAAAAATATTTACTAAAAGATATTGCTCATATTGACACGACACATTCACTGTCTCGATGAGGATTCCTCCATTTTTGATATTAGCTACCTTTTTAACACCTACTTTAACTTGGGTGATATCTATTGACTTCTTGATGAAGCTTCTGGCGTTTGCTGAGTTGCTGGTGACATCCTTAGGTTTAATTACCGCCAGATGCTGTTTCTTGGAGGTGTTGAGTGCCGTATTATTCTTTTTTGAGGTGGCGTGTTTCTTTTTGCAATCGAGGCAAACGTTGGCTTGCCTGTTTTTGCGGTCTCTTTTGATGCTGTATTTAGTTCAGCATGTTTGCAGACCCGAGGAGTATTCCTCAGTTCTTGTACGGCGCTCTTCCATTTGTGCAATCAAGTTGCTTTGATGTGTGATTATTTTTAGTAAAGCCGTGGCTCTCTTTCTGAATGCCTGTTTGGCAGCACTCTTGAGGTCACGGGTGTCCGTTAGATTGACCAACTCATTATATTGTTCTAATGCGATGGACATAATTTCACCAATGTTATTTGGTAGGTCCATTTCCTGTCCTACTGTTGGAGTTCTCTCCTCACTGTTAGATTCATTGTCCACTATTGTGGCATTCATGGTAAAAGTTTGCAAAATATAAATTACTAAAAAGACCGTTGAAAATGAGAGTAAGTAAAAACAATAGCAGTAAAACCACCCTTGTGAATGGTGCCCTTCCATACTTAAGTATTAAAATGAACACAAGAAGAAAAATTTAAAACGGGTCTAACGCAAGTGTGAGACATGCACTGTCCGCATTTGGGATTGCACACCAGCAAGTAGCACTATCAATATATAAATAAAAATAAAAAAGGGTACATGGCGGCACAGTATACAATAACTACTGTGGATCAATGAAATATAAAATAAAAGAGTACATGGAGATAGAGTAATCAGTCGCACAATATCATCTGATAATAGCCTAGGGTAAGATTAAAAGCATAACCGACCTGGCCCGAAGGCTTGCGGTACTAATGAACAGTGCTGCGACAATAGTCCCATTCAGACACCAGAGTACCCAGTTGGGACTCCAAGCACCTGTGCAGGCTCGTTCTCAGCGCGCTCCGCCCCCTCCGGGGACCATGACCTAGTCCACATTTATTAAGAAAACAATATACAAGATACACGGAAGAAATACAACAAAACAAACAATGGAAAGTTACAAGAATATACAATTATCTTGGTTAAATATGGACAAATGCATTGATGACCTGCAACGAGGTACATGTTGAGTGTTAATAGTTTATAATTTCAAAGTTCACTAATAGTCAAGTAAAAAAGTTCACAGTTCGTAATAGTTAGTAAAATGTTCGTGTTAGAGGAGCAATTTCAGTCTCTAGTTGGTTCACTAATTGGTGAAGGTAGAAGAGTAGGTGAGAAGGTATTTAAGACGATTATAAGTAAAGAATCATTAAGGTGTAGAGATGTTAGCCGACAAGGAGGCTAATTACCTTGGTCGGCCTCGTCTTCTTTCAGATATGAGGGAATATTGAGTCTGTAAACTTTGCTTAGAAGAATATCGTCTACCGAGTAAAATGCGTTAGACATGTCTAATGAGATAAGACATGTCATCTGGCCGTTTTATGTAGCTCAAGTATGTTGTATAGGGCGGTGATTGTGGAGCAATTTCTTCTGAATCCATATTTGGAGTCATGAAGAATTTTGCCTTCCTCCAGATGGTTCGGTAATCTTTCCCCAGCACGGAAGTATGCATATAGGGCGAAAGTGAGCAGGATGGTTCAGCTCTTTGCTGTCTCTCGATAAGGGCAATTCTAGCCGTTTTCCAGGTCTCAGGGAAAATACCCCTTCCGAGAAGCAGGTTGAATAGATCCTTAAACCATTCTTTGTTTGCTATGAAAATTTCTTTAATCACTTCACCTAGCAGTTCGTCTACACCAACTGCTTTGTTCGGTTTTATTCTGTTGACTATTGCTTCTATTTCATGGCAAGTGAAAGGAAGAAAGTCTTCTTGGGGATTAAAATGATGAACTGTGTTTACCCTGTTGGACCAGGGAATAGCCTAGGGCAGGGGTCGGCAACCTGCGGCTCTTTGGATGTGAAACTGCGACTCTTTAGTTCCATACGAAAATATTATTTATTTTATCGAAAAAAAAAGAAACATTTTAAAAATCGTTCTGAATCGATTAACGAGGAATCTGAAGAACTGTTTCGTGATTTCAAAAACAAACCAGAAATCTTGAAAAAAATCAAAGATTTGCCACTATCCGCTAAAACAGTACAAGATAGAATAGCTAAAATATCTTCAAATGTAACATATTTTCAGGTGGAAGATATTCAACTTTCTTCTGCCTTATCACTGGCTATAGATGAGTCTTGCGACATAAAAGACACGGCACAAGTTGCCCTTTTTGTCAGGTATATGTCTTCCCAAGGTCCAAAAGAAGAACTTCTAGGATTGCTACCGCTCTCGGGACAAACTAGGTGGGAAGATATAGCGAATGCAGTGCAAAAATGTCTTGAAGACAATAAGATCGATTTAAATGAAATCGTTTCAATAGCAACTGATGGAGCCAGAAGTATGACAGAAAAAAATAAAGGGGCAACAACGATTCTTCAGAGCAAAATAAACCACGAAATTCTTACGATACACTGCATAATATACCAAGAAGCGCTTTGTGACCAAACATTTCCGGCCGAAATAGTTGAGGTCATGAATTTGGTAATCAAGATTGTTAACAGCATCTTGCCAAAAGCACTCTACCATCGTCAGTTTAAAGAATTCTTAAACGAAATGGAGACTCAGTATTCCGACCTCCTTCTTCACAATAAAGTGTGATGGCTTTCCAAAGGTAAGGTGTTGAAACGTTTTGCTTTGTGCTTGAATGAAATAAATACATTCCTAAATAAAAAAAGGCATTAATCACCCTGAGTTAGAGAACGGCAAATGGTTGCAAAAATTTTACTTTATGGTGGATATCACAGCGAAATTAAATGAGCTGAATCTAAAACTGCAAGGAAAGGGAAACCCAGACTATGTTTTGGTAGAAGAATTGATTTGTTTTGAAGAAAAATTAATTCTTTTTGCAGAAGATATTCAGAGCAGTATATTACTTCATTTTCAATTTCTAAAGCAATATCGTGATAAAACTAGTGCAACTGTTGGCATGAGGTACTTCAGCACAGTTATAAAAAAATTAAAGATGAATTTGCTGATAGATGTGAGCAATTCAAAACCACTCTAGCATTCATAGTAAATCCTCTCAACGCAAATAGTAACGAAATCCACATTGAGCCATTTGGAATTGATACTGGATCTCTAGAAATGCAATTGATCGATTTAAAAAGTAAAGCTTTGTTGAGTGGAAAATTTACAGAGTTGAAAAGCAAGTTGGAAGAGTTGGAGGTCCAGAAATGTATGTACGTAACGCAACAAAAGTAGACAACTTTAAAAGAAATGCCGCGAGTTGAGGCACTTATATTCGACGCATGGAATAGTCCTCCAGATTGCTGCAGTGAGGTGAAGAAGTTGGCATTTGGAGTGCTGACTATCTTCGAATCGACATATTCTTGCGAACAAGCGTTCTCTTACATGAATATAATTAAAAGTAAAGTAAGAAGCCAACTAACAAATGAAAATTTAGAGTCATGTTAAGAGTTTAAGAGTCGTGCTTAAAGCAACAAGTTATGAGCCAAATTTATCCAAACTTTCTAAAACCATGCAAAGCCAATGCTCCCATTAAATTTGTTTGCTGAAATGTATGTTATTGTTTTTTTTTTTTTAAGTACAAATTACATTGTTTAGTAAAGTTTAAATTTTCTACTTGAATAACCATGCAAAGGCATCGCTCCCATTGAGTTTGTTATTGAAGTACAAGTTAGTGTTGTAAGTAAATGTTTAATTATTTCAATTTTTTACTTAAATAATAAGTAATTATCTAATAATGAATAAATAGATTAGTTTTTTTGTCAAAAAACTTTATTTATGCGAGTACTAACAGGTGGGCTAGTATTATTAAATCGGAGCTACTAGTATTAAATCCATATGATTTTTAATTGGCCCTAACCTTCAAAAGGCACGCGTATAAATTTGACAGCTGTTGCACTATTAGTATGTGAGTTATAGCAGTTTTAGTGGAGCAACTTTTGTTAGTTTGAAAAATGGATAAAAAGGAATTTCATGTGTTAATAAAGCATTGCTTTTTGGCGAAAAAAAATACTATTGAAGCCAAGGCTTAGCTTGATAAACATTATTCGGACTTTGCACCAGGAAAATCAACCGTAGAGAAGTGGTTTGCTAAATTTAAAAGAGGCGAAATGAGCACCGAGGCGATGCACGCAGTGGACGCCCCAAAGAGACTGTTATCGACGAAAACATCAAAAAAAGTCCACAAAACAATTTCTGATAACCGTAAAGTGAAGTTGATTGAGATAGCTGAGACCCTAAAGATATCAAAGGAACGTGTTGGACATATCGTGAATGAATATGAATATGCGAAAGCTCTGTTCAAAGTGGGTGCCGCGCGAGCTCACAATCGACCAAAAACAACCAATTGAGGATTCTAAGCAGTGTTTGAAGCTGTTCAATCGTAATAAACCCGAATTTTTGCGTTGATATGTGACAATGGAGGAAACATGGCTCCATCATTTCACACCGGAGTCAATCGACAGTCAGCCGAGTAGATTGCACGTGATGAACACTAAAGATGCTATAACTTCATTAAAAATGCTATAACTCACATACTAATAACGCAACAGCTATCAAATTTATACACGTGTCTTTTGAAGGTTATGGTTAACTAAAAATCATATGCATTTAATACTAGTAGCGCTATCTATGTGTCAGCCTACGAACTTTTCAGCTCACCTGTTATTTATTGTTGGCAAGAAAAATTTTGTGGCTCTTTAAAACTTTGAAATTTTGTAATTTGCCATTTTTGGCTCTTCCGACTCAAAAGGTTGCCGACCCCTGGCCTAGGGTAAGGGAATACTGTTAAATCGTTCAGCCAAGAGGCACACGACACCAATGATCTGTGTTGCCACAATAAATCCCACTCAGATACCAGAAGGGCCCGGCCCAGAACCAAGCACCCGTGCTGATCTGTCACCTCGGTCTTCCGCCACATCTATGGAACCATGGTGCACGCTGATTTTATTGAATAATCAAAATAAATTTACAATATATATACAATACAAAAAGAAAGTTTACAATTGAAGTTCTTGGTTACATTCTGTGAAACAAATAGTTCTTTGTCTGGAGTAAGGGAAAAATGTCCGAAGTAAGGAAGCTACAGTTCATGGTTCATCATCCTCAAGAGATCTGAGCAGGGCTTGTAGTTTCCTTTACATGAGGTCCCGAAATACCCTGCTTGTGGGCGAGTAGAAGCTCAAGTTGACCACCTTGTGGTTTGAAGGGAAGAACATTCTTATTTTGTCCCATTCCGGGCTGTCGTAGATGATGTGTGTCCTATCTACAAAGAATGGCCACACACTCAGCAGGGATCTTTGCCAAATAATCTGGCCTGGTACGCTGCAATTGTACCGTGGCCGGCGATGATTTGGTTCAGGAAGAAATTCCCTGAACCCTTTCCTTTGTCTCCAACGGTCTTGCCATTCCTTAATTATGTCATTTTTGATTAGTTTTTTAATTGATTGCAGCTCAATTTTGTTGTTGAAGTCGATGTTGGTTTGGTTTGTGGCTGTTTGGCTAGTTCATCTGCTCTTTCATTTCCAAAGATGACCCATATGTGCACTTTGATCCAGAACAGATGAATTTCGCTTGTGAAGTTATTTAGTTTAGTTTTTAGTTCCAGATTTTTGTGGTCGATGCAGTTAACGTTCTCCAGAGCTCCTCGGGAATCCTGGGAACTACCCCCAAAAAAGGAAGAGAATCCATGATGCCCCCTGAAAATTAATAGCCTAGGGTAAACTATTATGATTACGTCCTGTCCGAGGGCTTTCGAAACAAAATGACCTTATTACGACAGCAACCCCCGCCCAAGTACAGAGCGTCCACCGTGCACCTGAGTTGGTCGATTCCCAGCGCGAAAAGCCCCGCCATGGGATCTGGGTCTAGAACTCTTTTTATTAAAGAAACACAAAAGTTACAAAAAATTACAGTAAAGGCAATACAATACACAGGAGTGATATACAGGGGCAACACAAGACACATAAGGTACAAAAATAAAGTCTGGGTTAACATGATTTCAAACGTGAAGAACATAGATATAATTGAGTGCAATAAAACACTGTATGAGGTAGAAAGTTTAGTAAAAAGATGTAGGTTACAATTATAACTGGTTGGAATTTTCTTATTTTGGGAGTTCATTTTGTGGATAGTTCAAGAGTGAGAAAAGTCTGAGCAATTGAAAGTCCTGTGACACTAGACTTTAGTTCTTTCGTGGCACAGTTTTCTTTGTTTAGAGGATGGTTTCTTTGTCTTATTTCGATTTAGTGCTTTGTCATTGAGATGGTTCAGGCCTGTGGATCCTCGTCTTCTGTAGAGCTGAGAAGAGTTTGAAGCTTGTGCTTCATGATCTCTCAGACCATTTCTTGATTTGGAATTGAAGAGAAGGTCGATGGTGGACCTTTTGAAGTTTTGAGGAAAGAATTAGTGCCGAATGTTATCCACTGAGGGCAGTCAAAAATCAAATGATTTCTGTCTTCCAGGGGGTGGCCACAGTCACAGGTTGGAGC
>BPLR01010290.1:0-17378 GCA_021605095.1 Caerostris extrusa | reverse complement strand
AACAATGGCACTTAAACAACAAAATTCATTTTGATAATCATACATTTTTTGTAATGAATTATTGCAATACAATATATGACACTCAAACTATACAATTCCAATTTTATTTTTTCTGTTATCAAATATTTAACTATTAAATTTATATGTATTTATTTTCACAAATTATAATAAATTCAAATTCAAATCATATTATTATAAAATATATAACTAAACTGTTAAATTTATAAGTAATATCGATACGAATAGTAAAAAAAATGAATGAAATTAATAATAATAGTAAAAATAAATGAAATTAATAATATGCATATTAAAAAAGGAATGTAATTAATAATGTGAATAGTACAAAATGAGTAAAATTAATAATATGAATAGTAAAAATGAATGAAATTAATAATGTGATTAGTAAAACATGAATGTAATTAATAATATGAATAGTAAAAACTCAATTAATTAAAAATTAATTCGTGTCCATTAGAGCACTAATTCTCACAATTTAATTTGAAATCTCTTTTAAGAAAAGAAAATTATTTAAAAACAATTATTTCTATTTTTAATTTAAAGTACGTACTTTTAATTTTAGAAAAAATATTGATTTTAAAGCTTATTATTATTTGTTGGCTTCGATACATTAAAAATACAAAAGATTCCATAAATTGACTTATTTAAATATTAAAATGTTTTTCTAACATTAAAAGACGTATACGTTGTAGGCGTTTAGAAATTATCTTTCTTGTTTATGATCTAAGTTTGACAAATTTATCTTTCGGATCAGCTTTCTTTTGAACAAATTTCACGAAAAAGTATTGTGCTGCTAATTACCTCGCTAATAACTTTTCTATTCTTCAGAGAGTTAAGATGGCGAGTTTATTAAATTAAAATCTTAGATCAGTATGGAAAGTTGTTATTTTTTTTGTTTTGTTATTTTTTTCTTAGAGAAAAGAACTATTTTTTTAAATTTACTCTTACTTGATAACTAAATATGCGAAAAAGATTACAGAAAGATTAGAACCGAGGTTTTGACGTTATGTTTAAGTAAAATTATTGTTCAGAATAAATGAAAGGGAAAGAATTTTGGTATGAAAATAATGGATTTTTTCTGATTTAGATTTACAATCTTGATTATTTCTAAGAAACTAGTTTTTATTTATAATCTGAGAAACTACACAACACTTTATAATTCTTTGAAATTTATGGTTTTTAATTATTTATTTAATTTCTAATTTTTTCAACTGAAGTTATTCATATATTTATAGAACGTCGACGAATAAGTTTATAACGAATAGAATTAAGTTTTAAAGCTGTTTTTAAATGTTTTTTTTATATATTATGCCGCAATTTATAGATCAAAATAGATATAGAACAACGAAATTTAAATTGATGCATAAAGTATTCCAATAAAAAATAATGGATACGAAATTGTTGTTTAAAACTAATGTAGAAAAAATAATCTTTTAAAAAAAAAAAAAGGAAGTTTGTTTGTTGATTAAAATTACAATATTAATTATGTTAAAAAACTATTTATAAAAAAATTAAAAATCTTAATTGAAACATTTAGCAAACAGTTAAATATAAGTATTTCATTGAATGTGCTATTCAAATAAAAAATGGATATTATCATTTTTAAGAGTAAAAATAATGTATAATATAACAAGAAAATACTAATTCTTTATGAAATTTTTATTTTTCTTAAACAAGGAATGTTGATTCTAAAGTTAAACCTTATTGTTGAAATGTTTAGATTTCTTATTTGTTAATTTTTATTTTATTAATTTTTTATTCTGTTTTGGTTTTTTAAGTTAAGACATTAGACCATTTAGTATTTATAAATTTATAAATTAAGAAAACGTTCAGTAATAAATCAATAACTAGGATTTGTTTTATTTTGAATGGCAAATTATTTTGTTGTTAAAAGTTAAAAAATATTTTTATTCAAAAGTTATTTAAAATTTACTGTCAAAATTATAATTTCGATTATTCAATGGAATATTATTTTTTATTCTTTTATGATTTTATTTTTAACAGTTATTAAATAATCCTTCCTTTAAACTTTTGTTCACTAATTGATAATTAAACCAGTCAAAAGTTAATATTAACATTAATTTTAATTTTAATTAATTATATTTCTTAAATAAAAAATGTTGATTTCAAAATTTATCCTTAATTTTGAATTAAAATATTCTCATTTGTTTTAATTATGATAAATATTGATTGTTTATTTAAATCAATATTTTACCATATAATAAATAAATGCAAATTTAAGAGAACTGTCATTCAATCATGAATAAATAGAGTTAGTTAAGTTTAATATTATAAATGATATTAAAGTTGAAATTTACAAAAAATAATATTATTCAAGACTTATTTAATATTTAATGCATTACATTATTGTAATTTAAAGTTAATGTTTGTATTTTAATACAAAGAACAAAATAATAATGATAACAAAGAAAGCAATAACATACATATCTCCATCTTAAATATTGATAAGAATTAAGTTGATAAGCAATAAAAATAAAGTATAGAAATAATGAAAATAATTTAATTTAAGAAAAAAAAAAAAAAAGCATAACAGCAGTCTTAAACAAATAAGAAAAGAAACCAATAAGAATAGCTCGAGAATTAAAAATAATTATAATAAACAAATTAGAAATGTTGAAAGTGAAACGAAAAACTGTTCAACAATACGAAAATCCCCGCACACAAAAAAATTACCCATAATTTTAAACGTAATAATAAATAATAATATATTAAAAATATGAATTTAAAGCATACTATTGAGGCTCATGATCAAGAAAAAGGAAATATTCATACATATGTGAACTGAGTAACCTAAAATAGAATGTAAAATAAGATATTTTTACATAATTGGAAATTTTAGTATATTAATATAATATTAATGCGCTAAAATAGAATAAGTTGTCAGTATAAATTATAAGAAAACATTAATAAAAAAAGGAGAAAAAAATAGAACCTACTAATAAACATAGAAAGTTTTCGAACTACCGAAGAATGCTTCATAATATTCAGTCTTCTGTAATAGGAATTTACATGATTGTTTCGATATTTGTGAAAACTAAATTCTGCTGGAAAAATAGAATAACCTTAAGAATGAACAAAAGCAAATCCAAGTAACTGTCAAGTAACAATGATAGATGACTCTGAGAATTTTTCAAATTGAAATTTTACCTCATGAAAATGTCATTTGTTTAGGAATGCGCTCCTATTTCGATATGACAATATGTTAAGCGAATTCAACTTTTCAGCTCGTCTTTCGAAACTGAAATACTATTTTACGAAATAAAAAGAAAAGAGAAGAAAATAGGAGAAATCATTACTATTATTTTAATTTTCATACAAGAAATTTTTATTATTTTTTTAATTTATTATATAACTGTATATTTTTATGGGTAGAGTGTGCATAATGGAATTAAATAAAAATAATTTTTCAAAACATTTCATTTCAAAAACTTTTTTGTAAAATACACGCTGATTTTTCTTGTGATTTTGTGTCTTAAAAAATGGAACAAGTAATATATATATATAAATTTTAAATCAATTCCTACTTTTTCACTATCTTGCAGAAAGTTCTTTATAAATAATTTTCATTCATTTTTTAAAATTTTCTGGCGCCATCTATTGGTAGATATATGCAACTTAAATATAAAAAAAACTAAAATGAATGAATTAAATTTAATTACTGAATTAATAAATAAAAAAACTGCATTAACATTCAGTGTCCTCCACTACAAGTTCAAAAAAATGTATTTGAACTTGAATGGATGAATAAAAGTATTTTATGAACGATTGAAAATTTGAACAAGATATATATAGGGAGAGTGTGAGCTAATAGAAAGAATTGAAATAAAATATGTATTGTTAAATATAATTATTGACCCATATTCACGTGCTCTGTAGACATATTTTATTGCCTGGTTTTACAAAATATAAATATATTTTATGGCTTCAAATCTTCGAAATAGTGGCTAAATAATATATAAAAAGTTAATTTAACCATCATTTAACAGACATCACTGTCTTGAATCTTGTAGTATTTGAATAATTGCTTCTTCATAAAGTTCTAAAGTTTTTAAATTTTCTTATATTCCTGTCACTATTGAATTTGATAATTCTTCTGGGGAATCTGCACTTTAGGGCTCTGATTCCGCCATGCCTCTTTTCTGAACTGAATGAAACAATTAAATTTGCAGTATTTCGTAAGTATTATTTTTATTTTTTAATACAATTTTTTATATGTTTCAGCATTTACAAATTATTAACATAAAAAGTAAATTTCAATTATTAATTTAAAATTTTCTGAATTTCATAATGAATAATCAAAGGGTATTAATTAAATTTCTTATGTTCTATTTTTTCATAATTTTTTTTTAGCTTAAGCAACAGAAAATACGTTATATTATAATAATGTATTTAATTGTTTTAATTTTTAAAAAAAATTATGTTTTTCAACTAAAATATTAAAAAAAATTGTAGAAACTGAATATCATTTTTTTTTTAAATTTAAAACTATTTCTTAAGTATTTTATTTCTATTAAAATCACAAAAAATAATTGATAGCGAAATACAAATTAATGAATTAAAAAGTGTCATATATTAAATATTAATTTTATTGTCAGCATTTGGAGTTTAAAAATTATATAAATATTTCATTTTTATACTGCTTTTATTTTTACGCTTAGATTTCAAAATACATTTAAAAATAACTTAGTAGATAATTATATCTAAGAAGATATCGATCTTCAAAGTTTAATGTCTTGATATTTAGATACATAAATAAAAATTACTTTAATTAGATGATTAAAATGAAGTTTTCCCCGACTTTATTAAAAATGAACGAACGTAATAATAAGAAATTTTAACTTTTTATTTTAGATTCATTAATTCTTCTCTGTTAAATTTAATAATTACATAATTAAAATGCATCTAAGAAGTTTCCAAAAAATGAAAACAGTTATTTTTAATCAATCAATTTTTATTCATTATTAATATATTTATATATTATCAATATATTTTTGTCTTAAATTATGCTTAAAATCGGTAAGTTCAAATTAACGAATAATAAAATAATTTTTCCATTGATTGTCTTTTTAAAAAGATAATAAAAATTAAAAGACCAAAATAAATATGAAGCAAGCATAGTTAAAAAATTGTAATATTTGTTTTCATTTATTTTGTTCATTAAATTAATTTCCTTGCATTTTTTTCTTGTTTTATTGATTTTTAAATCATTATTCGGACAGTTGCATTCTTTTTATTTTCAAAAAAATATACTTATTTAAAGGTACATTTTATGATTACAATTAAAATGCCATTAGTTTTAAGGATACTCGATACCTCATTTTTTTCGATATCTCTTTTTACATTCATTAACATTTGAAGGAAAATAGCCTAATGAAATTAATCTATTAAAATGATGAATGAAGAATTCATAGATTTTTTGAATTGTGTATCATTTTGTTCGACGACTAAAAATTGTTTTTGATATTTTGATGAAAAGGCATCTAGTTTGTACGCGAAACAGTACATTGTGAAAGTTTATTTTATCAAAAATTTAACTATTATATGCGATGTAACAAGTTTCTAAATGTTGGCTATTTCATCTGCTATTATGGAAAGGATCCGCTGATTTGTAACAGATTCAGAGTTTTCCAGGTTGTACTACAATCTGCTTTCCGCATTGCACTCAAACAGGAAAGGGGTCATAAAAAATACACATGTAAAATATACTGCATTTTAACTGGGACATAATAATTATTATTTTTGTTATGGAATGTTTAATGTAACGATTTGGCATAATTTATGCTTTTTAAGCGTCATCGAATTTGGCGACAAGTCTGGCGGTTTTCATATTTGATTTAATTTAAAATAATGAAAAAATAATCGGGAATCATTTAAAAAGAAAATAAGAATTTATTTCATAATTTGAATTTCATTAAAAATAATAGGAATATTCTTGTATTTAATTGGAAATATCAGAAATTTTCAAATCAATAAGTGAGATTCTTTGCTATCAGCTGGGCACAGGGGACATGATTATTAAGATGAAGGCAAAAGAAAATGAAAGGAATGTGTAGTTGAAAAGAAGAAGATTACTGAAAAAGACAGTGAGAAAAAGTAATGCCAATCTATGAAAGACTGCTTTTGACATAAATCCTATTATATTGATGTAGAAGTTATTTTGTGAGAAGAAATCTTCTTGAAGCTGTAGAAATGCTGATAAAATTGATTTGTGAAAAGAGCTATTTTTATCTGAACGCATTTGTGGAGACAAGGTTTGTTTTCAGACAAGATTCTTTTAGTGATTTAGGGACGATATGTGCAGTACATGCAATGATGTTATTCTCTTTCCGTCGTTGTTTAAAGAACTATCTTTGGATATGTTTTCAATCATGGTAAGGAATCTTTAGTATAAGTTAATATACACTCATGTCCATAAATTAAGGATAATTCAGAATCACACAGAAATTGAACTCTAAAATAAAAATTTCACCTATAGAATTATCACACACATCTTGAAGAAGAATATGCAAATTACAGAAAACCACCAGATGGCGCGGATAGTACGTCACAATGACGAGAGTCAAGAGAGGGGTATATGAGGAATGGTGGCAAAGAAGTAAAATTGTTCACAAGCGCTTTAAAAGCCTTTCAGTGCAGTAACCGAATAGTTATGGCACAAAGGAAGCATTTGGATGATTTTTTACGTGGTAGAATTATCGGACGACTGGAATGTGGACGTACCCAGCTGGAAGTATCCGAGGAACTTGGAATCGCCCAGAGTGTCATCTCCAGGCTTTGGCAACGATTCCAAGAGGATGGCAATGTGAGTAGATGTTACAGCACAGGCCGCCCCCGAGTTACAACGCCGAATGAGGACCGGTGTATCGAGGAGTTACAGCCAAAAAGAAACAGACGGAGCACAGCATCAGACCTGTCTCGTCAGCTCTCTTCAGCTACCGGTACGACAGTTTCGAGGCAGACCGTGTACAGACGCTTAGGGCACACTGGTCTATATGCTCGTAGGTATGTCAGATGTGTTCCACTTACCGCAACTCCCTGTCGCCTGCGATTAACTTGGAGTAGAGAGCATGCATTGTGGACACCGAAACAGTGGTCTGGTGTGATGTTTTCCGACGAGTCCGGGTTTAGTTTGCAGTCTGATTCTCGCCGGACTTTCATATGGAGAGCGCCAGGTACCCGTTACCACCAAGAGAACACCATTGAACGACACCGTTACGGTGGTGCAGGATGGCTCGTTTGGGGAGGAATTATTCTTGGTTCCAGAACTTTCCTGCATGTTCAGAGTGTAACGATGACAGGCCACATCTATCGGGATGTCATTCTGGAACAACATGTACATTTGTTTCGGGGCGCCATGGGTGCTGAATTTCTGTTTATGGATGACAACGCCCGTCCTCACCGTGCAAACATTGTAGACGAATGCCTTCAATTGGAGGATATCACCCGTATGGATTGGCCAGCATACTCACCGGACTTTAATCCAATAGAGCATGTGTGGGATATGCTTGGCCGACGAATTGAAGCCCATCAACCCCCTCCCACTTGTCAACCGGAACTTCGGAGGGCATTGCTTGATGAGTGGTGTAATATTCCCCAAGATCAGATTAATAATTTGATACTCAGCATGCGTAGGCGTTGTAAGGCCTGTATTGCATCGTCCAGGAGACATACTACATATTAACCATCATACTAACCATGTTATACTGTTTTTTGTAAATATGTTCTTTTTGAAATTTGCTCCAGGGAGTAAAAATCGCAATTTTATTAATTATGTCAAACATATAGCATCTTCTTTGCTCTTTACCTTTTGTTTAATAAATTGACTTTACAAATAAGTCAAATTTGTTTTGCTTCTGTCTCTTTCTTTGCCTGAACTTCATTATTCTTAATTTAAGGACTTCATTATCCTTAATTTATCCTTAATTTTCTAGTGTATGTTGAGATTTGAATCATAGAAAAACCCTGCAATTATTTAAATAATAAAATAATTAATTGAACGAATTTGATATAAAATAATATCAGAAATCATATTTCAAGATACTTGCTTTCATTTCCATTAATAATAAAAGCAACTTAAAAGATGTAACAGGATTAGAACAAAATAATATTTATATTTATTAAAGAACAATTACTTACATTTCAAAATCCTGAATATTCTGTAAACAAATTTGAGCAATTATATTTATTTAAACTTACAAAACAGGGGGATTTCATTTCACAAATTTATATTATGCAATAAAAACATAGTATCAATTATTCAAACAGAAACAGAATTAAAAATCAATATACAGAAAATAATACCTTACGAAAGCAAATTGAAAACTGAAGTGTTTTTTTGAAGCTTACTTCGTGAATAAAAAAGAATCAGATAAAAGGAAAACACAAATAATTATTAAAAAAATCTCATCTATGAAAAGAATATTTTCATTCCAAAGATCTAAATATTCTGAACATAAAAACTAATTACTTAGCAATTAAATGAATAAAATTATTCGAAAGAATTCACATTTAAATGCAACTGCCATTTTATAAAGATAATTTTTTTTCTAGCTAGAAATATAATTTGTTTTGGTGTGCTGTTAAATATATATTGGAACATGAAAAAAAGACACCAGAGAAAAATCTTGAATATAATTTCGAGTACAAGAATTAAAAAGTTTGATTCATTCTTTGTTTTAAGAATATTCGTTTCTCATTGAAAAAGAATATGCGATGCCTTGAAGATGAAAAACTTTTTACATTCATTAAATAAGGACATCTTATTAATTGCAAAGAATTCCTGAAAGATTTTTAAATAGCTTTCCAAACTATTGTTCTTTAAAGAATGCGAAGAACTCCCTTTTTTAATGAACCGCAATTTTTATCTGAAATAAAATTGTCATAAAGCAGGAGAATTTATCTTTTTTTGTTTACTGACTAAATTTTTTTTTTTCTATTTTCCTCATCATTAAAGAAACATTCCAGTTAAACTCTACATCAAACTTTTATTCAAAATTTAATAGCGTTTAGTTTTTATTTTAATTAAGAACAGAAGGAAACGGTTTTGGTAAGAGAGTGACATACCTACATACTTCTCAGAAAATATTTGCTTTTAAAAATAAATAATTAATTTTCATTTAATATCTTTATTGATAAGGAAAATGCAAAAATCTTGATGGAAGCCTAAAAAGTTAAAAATATTCTAACTTTATTTAAACTAAGAAAAAGAAGCTTTCAAACAAACCTGTAATTTTAAATTCATCGCCTTTTTTGTCATATTTCGAAAAATTCATTCTTAGCTCACATTTTAAGTTAAAATTTAGTAAAATTCTGCATAAATATAAGAAACTTGAGAAATGAAAATTTTTTTTTAATATCTTTTTTATGAATTAACTTATTGGATTCTGTTAACTGACAATTTTAATTGTTACATACATAACAAAACTTTGTGAAAGTTCGAGTTTGCAAGTTAGCCATGATATAAATTGCAAAATTATTAATTCAGTAATCTGTCTCTAAATAATTACACTACATCTTACCGTAAAGTTTTGTTTTTATGGATTTATTGCATATTTTTGTGTGCCAATTTGTTTTTTTTGTGAAAATCTTTATTTAGTATTTGGCAGATAATATCATAACCGTTAAATACCTAAGTATTCTCATGGAATTCTCAGAGCTGTCTGCTTCTACGCCCCGCAGTCATAATAGACCGCCGCATACTGTTTAAAACGGATTCAGAACTACTACAAACATACACGGCACCGTCAGAATTCAAACCCGAAACCTTTAGCATCGAGCGCCAAAGCGCTAGTCATTCGGCCTTTAATATGCTTCTACTTTTGAAAAGAATTTGTTTACTACTGCAAAGCTTTTTTTCTGGTACCCAAGTGTGTTTTTTCCCAAAATTAATAATAACAGAAAAAAACCGGTCGGTTCATACATAAGAAAGTTCCTATATAAAATATGAAAAAATATTAAAAATTATTAACGCTTCTAAGTTTCCTAATTATCTTTTAAAATCTAAATACTACTTTGAAGCACTAATTTAGACGACAATGACTAATATTAACTTCTGTTAAAAGTAATTAATGACTTCCTCAACTGTCCTAACATTATAAGAAAATTAAAAATAAACATTTAGTTTAAGAGAGAGAGAGAGAATATAAATAACCCATTTCCAAACAAAAATTAAGTCGTCAGTTTCACCCTTTTAATTCAATTTACCCGCCCAATAATTCAAAACGTTGATGAACAATGATAAAAACGAATTATCAAAACTCTCCCTCACAGTCAATCCATTCTAATTACCTTATGAGACAAAAATTTTATTTAACTTATATTAATTTTATTTTAATTTATTTTATTTTTTATTTATTATCGATTTGCGATCAAATGATCATGTTTAACTTGCGCAGCTCTGAACACGATGCAGATGCTCGTAACGTTCTCTTTGATTATTTGCTGTCAAAAGTAGTTAACGAGTTTCTCAAGTAATATAATATTGCAAGAAAATTAAGAGAGAGAGAGAGAGACAGTGTAGAAATAACCAATTTCCAAGCAGAAATTAAGTCGGCAGTTTCACCCTTTTAATTCAATTTTTCCCTCCAATAATTCAAACAGATGACGAACAATGATAAAGCCGAATTATTAAAGCTCTTCCTCACAGTCAATCCATTCTAATTACTTTATCAGATGAAATTTTATTTAATTGAAGATGCTCAGGTTAATCTAATTTGCTTCCTGCGGTTTGCGATCCAATAATCGCGTTTCATTTGCATAGCTCTGAACACGATCCGGATGCTCGTAACGATCTCTTTGGTCCATAAAACTCCGGAAGGTTATCTATTATGCCCGGGTATCATTTAAATGTCTTGCGGAATCATTCAAGAATACCCCAGAAGAGAAGAATATTTTGTTACCCTCAGCCAGACAGTGGTATTTCGTTATTGATGTTAGGCAAATAAATGAAAGCATAACCTGATTCTGGAAACTTAATTAGAATTCCTGTAGGGGCATATCAGTAGATTAACATAGCGATGGATTCTTTCTTTTGCCGTGTCATTCATTCAGTTCGGGAGGAAGTTAATAATGGAAAAGATGTATGATGAAAGACCTTAATAGTGTCTTGATGATCCGCGTAACATATGTTATAGAGAAACATAAAATTAATACGATATATAATTCATATTCATTATAGAATGCCCCTATTACTACTCTAGTTGTAGTGGTGGTTAGTTGAGTACAATATGTTACACGTGTATGCGATATGCCGTGTATGCCTATTATATGCGATGTAACACATTTTCTAAATGTTGATTATTTGTTCTGGGATTATGGATAGGATCTGATGATTTGTAACAGTTTCTGCGCTTTCCAAGTTGCGCATTACACGCACAATAGGAAGAAAAAGCAGAAAGAGAGAAAAGTATGCTTATGAAGGACTTTCTATATAAATATAGCACACATTTATGTAACTCGAGAGGTTGTTTTTTATTAAACACGCGTTTTAAAAATGTAACCTTAACATGCTTATATACAGTATTTTTTAAATGAAAACTCATTTGATATAAAATACAAATTAATCAACAAATTATAATATTGTAATTTTTTGTCTATTGGCTTACGATGATTTAAATTTATAAATAATTTTATCATTATTACATACGATCTCCGAGTGTTTGTAATCAATGTATATGAATATGTATATATTTTCTAATTTATTTGTAAGTTTCGGACATGAATTTTAATCTCAAATGATATAAATGAATTTGATAAATGAATTTGAAATATAATAAAATATATAAAATGATAATAATAATAATATAATTTATATATGAAATATATAAATGAATTTGATAATATAATATTATCAAAGAATATATCGAGAAAGATAACGACAATATATAAGAAACGTGCTCCAATAATAAAACAATTATCAAATGTTTTTCAGATTTCTTTAATCAAGAATTCTAATGAAAAAAATGTTTGGAGTAAAATTTAAGAATAAAAAATTAATTCCATTAGTAACCGTGATATGAACTTTGAAGAAGAATTTAACAACTCTTTAATTATATTTGTCTTTAATTAAATTTTTTTTTTAAATTTAAAAAAATTAAAATTAAAGACACATATTTATTTAATGTTTTAGTGGAATAAGCTGCGGACTTATTATTAGCATTAATTACTATAAGAATATCATTGTCATAATATATTGTCTATTAACTTTAACATAATAATTGTTATTTTTGTTATGCAATGTTTAATGTAACGATTTAGCATAATTTATGCTTCTTAAGTGTCATCTAATTTGGCGACGTGTCTGGCGGTTTTCATATTTAATTTCTTTTAAATTAGTGAATAAAACAATAATCAAGAATTATTTAAAAAGGAAATAAGGATTTATTTCATAATTTGGACTTCATTAAAATAATAAGGATACTCTTGTACAGAGAAGCACAGGGGACATGAGTATCAAGAATTTGAAGAAAAAAAGAACGTGAAAATGAGAGGAACGTGTAGTTGAAAGAAAGAAGTTTACTGAAAAAGATGACGAGAAAAAGTAATGCTAATCTACGAAAGACTGCTTTTGACACAAATCTCAGGATGTTGATGCAGAAGCTATTTTGTGAGGAAATCTTCTCGAATCTGTAGAAATGCTGATAAAATTACATGATTTGAGAAAAGAACTATTTTTTATTTGAAACATTTCTGATAAAAAGGTTTGTTTTTCGTCAAGATTCTTTCAGTCATTTTGGAATGATATCTGCAGTACATGCAACGACGCTATTCTCTTTCTGTCGTTGTTTAAAGAACTACCTTTGGAAACGTTTTCCATCATGGTAAGGAATTTTTAGTATAAGTTAATATAGTTATGATAATTTTCCCGAATTAAGATCAATTAGATACATATATTTTGCAAAATGTAATAATTTCTGGACATAAGAAAATTTATCCTTCCAACAATGGAGTATTTCAAAATAATATTTTCATATCATGCTTCTAATTATTTTTTGCAGAAGTACTCAATATATAGTAAATACATACAATACCAATATATATAATACACAATATTCAGTTACTTACTTAATATACAGCAAATTAGTAATGAAATTACTCGATAACGACTAGTTAAACAACTTTAACCGAATTTTACAAAAAAAAAAATAAGGTAAATTTGTGTATAAACATAAATAACATAAACATATATTATATAACAGATATTGTAATAAACATAAATTGTTCCACCAAACCTAACATGATAATGCAAAAATGTGAATAGAAATTTAAATAAAAAAACTTCAAATAGGATTTCAAAACAAAAAATTGGAAAAATCTTGTCAATTGTGTACCAGATAGTATTGAAACAATAATCGAGAACAAAAGGAATCACATTTATTATTAAATTGCACTTATATTATGTATTGAGATTTGAATCCTAGAAAAAGAATGCAGTTATTTAAATAATAAAATAATTAATTGAACGAAAATGATGTACAAATAATGTCAGACATCATCTTTTGAGCTACTTGTATTCATTTTCTTTAATAATAAAAGCAACTTAAATGCTGCGAACAAAAAATAAACATTTATAGTTATTACAATTAGAGAGCTATTTCAAATCCTGACTATTTTGTAAACAGTATTTTGTAGCAATTATATTTAGTTAAACTTAAAAAATAGAGGGATTTTATTTCGCAAATGTATATTATACATTAAAAACATAGTATCAGTTATTAAAAATAAAATAGAATTAAAAATCAATACACAGAAAATAATACCTTACAAAAGCAAATTGAAAAGCTGAAATATTTTTTTTTTTAAACTTACTTCACGAATAAAAAAAATCAGATGATAGAAAAAAGACAAAAATGTTATTAAAAAGATAGATTTAAATATTCTGAACATGAAAACTAATTACTTATGAATTACATGAATAAAATTATTCGAAAGAATTCACATTTAAATGTGATTGTTATTTTATAAAGAGAATTTTTTTTTTCTAGTATGAAATATAATTTCTTTTGGTGGCTATTAAATAAATTTTGGAAGAGAAAAAAAAGAACACCAGAGAAAAAATCTTAAATATAATTGCGTGGTACATGAATTAAAAATTAAGTTTGGTTCGTTCTTTATTTTAAGAATATTCATTTCTTATTCAAAAAGAACATGCGAAGCCTTGAAGATGAAAAACTTTCTTACGTTCATTAAATAAGGACATCTTATTAATTACAAAGAATTCCTGGAAGGATTTTTAAATAACTTTCCAAACTATTGTTCTTTAAAGAATGCGAAAAACTCCATTTTTATAAACCGTAATTTTTATCTAAAATAAAATTGTCATAAAGCAGGAGAATTTCTCTTTTTGTTTACCGCCTAAATTTTTTTCTTTTCTATTTCCTCATCATTAAAGAAATATTCTAAATAAACTGCACAGCAAACTTTTATTCAAACTTTAATAGCTTTTAGTTTTTATTTTAATTAAGAACAGAAAAAGGCTTTTTGGTGAGAGAGTGACATAGCTACATATTTCTCAGAAACTGTTTGCTTGTGAAATGAACAAATAATTTTTAATTAATATATTTATTGATAAAGCAACTGCATAAAACATGATGAAAGCCTGAAAAGTTCAAAAATATCTTTATTTATTATCTATTTATTATTATTATTTATTCTTTATTTTAATTAAAAAAAGAAGCTTTCAAGAAAACATTTATTTTTAAAGATATGGCCATTTCTTAGTCTTATGTCGAAAAAATTCATTCTTAGAAAATATTTTTTACCTTAAAATATAATAAAATTCTGCATAAATGTAAAGAAATTTGAAAAATAAAATATCTTCTATCTTTAATCTTTAAAAATTATTTTTTATCTGTTTTTATTAATTAACTTGTGGGATTCTGTTAACAGAGAGGTTTCGATGTTTAATACATACAAAAACTTCGGGAAAGTTCGAGTTTGCAAGTTAAAGCCACGAAAAAATTGTAAAATTATCAATTGAATAAATTGATTCTAAAACCTTTACTTTCATCCTACTGTAAAGTTTTATTTATTGAGATTTATTACGTATATTTCCTGTGTTTTCATTCATGCAGAGGAGATGCATGCGGAAAGAATTTGAGATTTAGTATCTGGCAGAGAATATCATAAATATTAAATATTTAAGAATACTTCATTGAAAAGTTTTTTTTTTTAATTGCACTATTTAATCATCCATTAATACCACAGCTTTAAATAATACAATGATCAGATTTAAAACTAATTTTAAGTAATTAGTAAAAACTACAAAAAACATAATATGAGAATTTTGAACATTATAGACTATATTGGCCCTGATGACGAAGTGAATAGCGCTCTGATGATCGGTCTACAGGTTTCGTGTTCGAGTCCCGGTGGTGTGGATGTTTGTAGTGGTTCGAATACACTCTAAACCGCAGGTCCCGGTCTAACATGACTGTTGACAGTTGACCGTAAGGCTGACAACACTACCCTCAAAACAAACATCTCCTGTCCAGAGATTCGCCAGTAGGCAGATGGCCTTGGCACACCATGGGTCTGTTGCAGCCACTGATGATGATGATTGACTGCATAATTGTAAATAAGAATAAAAGACATTCTTCTTTCTGCTTAGGTAGGTTTTGTCAGCCCTATACCCTACAGTCATATTAGACAGGGGGACATACTGTTCAAAGGGGATTCCCAACCACTACAAATAAGGTACCCATGGGACACGAACTCAAAACCTGTAACACCGAGCTCTAGAATAAAAGAGAAAACACTTATTTATTTTTATTTTTCAAAATTATGTCTATATAACTTAAAGAAAACAAGTTAAATAAAAATAAACATTTTATTTGAATTAAATACTTTGAGAAAGTTGGTAATTTAATTACTTTGGTTGTTAACTATTTTTTCACTTCAATTAAAAACATTTTTTTTTATTCCTTTATTCCTAATTTCTCTTATAATCTTGATTTATTGCTATTTTAAAATGTCGACACTACTTTTATTCCGTTGTAACTTTGTAACGAGGTTCATTAGAAATCCTATTATATCCCATACTGTGTATCCATTCGGTTTCAGATTTATTAGATTACAATAAAAACCAGCCGTATTTATTTCCGCAAGCATGAATTCTGTTAAAGAAAGAACGACATATTCAACTGTCAATTACTTTTAGAGCATTTTAATTCAATCCTCAAAGAACTCGACAACTTCGAATTTCGTATCTTCACCCTCCCACCGACAGACGCGACTTCTTCCTCAACTATTGAATATTAATTTAGGGAAACGTGTTGAACACATGTCGACTTAACTTTCAATTTAATGTAGCCTATAATCACTTCTGCCCAGTTTCCTTGCTCCTCTTTGATATGCCCCCGTAGAAGACATGGCAAGTAAATTGCATTAATTCTTGGGTGATATTTCCCTCTCGGTAAAGATATCGATTTCGTGCAAGTTCAAAATAAAAGTTTGGTATCACGTTGAAATTTTAATAAAGTGTGGGGGGGTTTGACTGAAAATTGTGGAAAATTAATTTAATAAAAGATGCGAGGAGTTGTGTTTCCATGACTATTCCACTGTTAAAGCTTTTCTTATTAATACAGAGTTGTGAGTGTTGATAAAACAGATAATCATCGAAATAAATGAAATAAACTAAAAAGTATACAAGAAATTTATCTATAAGTTAATTTTTACGATGTTGGATATTTTGTGCTCTAAAAAATAGACAGCTATCCAAACAAACCACATACTCCCTAGTTGAGGTAAGATTAAGCTAGCTTAAAACTAGAATGTACGAAGAAAAAATTAATTTAAAAATTCTGTCTCCCACTTGGTAAAGGATAATATGGTTTCCGAAAAGGAATTACGATGGATTTCCACCCGGATGCTAAAAATCTCATATCTAGGAGCGTGAGCCAGTATTAAAGTATGAATGGGAAAGAAATTAGACTTATGACTGGCTAGCGCGTCTCTGAGAGCAAGATTATAATATGTGTCGTGAAACCTCTTTTTACGGGAGGAACTTCCCGAGCTCAGGTGCCATATTTACGAAGACCAAAGAATTAAATAAGATATAGTTTTGAGTGAAAATCATCTGGAAAATTTCTTACAGGAAATATGTTTATCGATGCGGAGACGCTTTGCAAACATTGCTACAGCCGTGCCGGATTGAAACCTCTGCACTCCTGCACAATAGTTACGTAAATTAAGTTTTATATTTAATAATCAAGTATTATAAAAAACTCAGAAATATTTTTAACATGCTTTCCCATAGTCTTGGACCGTCTGCCTACGCCAGCACGTCAAAGACCTGAGATGTTTTCTTTTTAAAGAGTAGAGCTATCAGTCCTACGCCCAAC
>BPLR01010289.1:0-27391 GCA_021605095.1 Caerostris extrusa | reverse complement strand
TTCTAGCTACACATATTTTTTTCTGCTCTATGAAGAAGAAAATCATGTGTCACTCTCTGAATTAAATTACTTGTAGAATCTTAAGTTATGTTTTGCAGCACATCTGGATGAGTGAGAATGCCTACATTTATATCACCAGAGAAAGTGAGGAAGGTTATAATTATCACCATGATAAAAATTTGCATTGATTTTTTTTTTTTTGCTTCCTTCTAGTATATATATTGAAATAATTTAATATACATAAAACCTTTTAGATTTACTTAGTATTTACTATGAGATAGTTTTAGCAGCTAACCATACTAGATATTTATGGTTTTCTCATTGTTATTAAAATGAAGCAAATCATTGGTGATGAGCTGAGGGCTAAAGCTAGAAAATCCAAAGAAAGCTTCATTGTAAAGCGTTTTTTATTAATGTATATCCACATTATAAGATTAAAAGAGATCAAGCAACATAAAAGAATACAGGAATTCCCCCATATGTCTCTTATGCAAATCAGTTGATAATGATTCCTAGTAAAAGACAAACAAACTTTCAGAAAAAATGTATTTGTTGTTGTTTAATCTCTTAAAAATAAATAAATTTTTATCATCAAATCATTATTTTTAATAGAACTTTTTATATATAATAATAACTGAATAAAACATTGTAATACAATCTGTATCCTTTTGATTTCACATAAAAACTAAAAAGGAAAACAGTGAAAAATAAAATACTTAACAAAAGTTAGAATTAATAACACTAATACTTCTGATAAATTTTACAAAGTACATTAAGTAATAAGTTCATAATAATAAGGAAGAGAATAGCAATAAGTCTTTCAATTATTTTTCAGTGTATTTTCATTGCTGTAGGTCACTGCATTATCCGTATGGTTAACATATATTTCATCTTAGAGATAAAAATGCTTCTGAAAAAAGATTTGTGAAAATATACAATTAATTATATAAAATATACATGATTATATCAAAGATATAGTAATAATTTTTATATAATGTATGCCATTTTACTCCTTAATAGAAGTATAAATAGTTTTAAATACCACCTGTTTACATTTCTGAGTAAGTCTGAGAGCTCCTTTCTCCTAATCATCAGAGTGTACCAAATTAAGAAACTAATAAACTCATTCATCTTTCTTGCCGATTTTGATATCAAACTTTCCTTTGAGAAAATGTCTTTTAAAAATGTCATTTGCTGTATGAAGGATGTAAAGTGCCCAAAAAATTATCGAACATTTTTGATAAACAAAACACAATTTTTGATTTCCAAGTGGATAATTTATTTTTATTACTTACTAAGATCAAGTCAAATAATAAGACAGTTTTATTAAGAAGAAAATGGATTTCTTTTTGCTGTTGCTTTTTCTTGACAGCCACATAATATGAATAGTCGTAATAATAATTTTTATATAATGAATGAATGAACTACAAAGGTAACTAGCAGTTACTAAATGGAAATTTCATAAATACTCCAGAATGGACACACAAATGAAACTAATAGTTGCTAGGCGATTTTATTCTGTTTGAAATTATAATTTGTAAATATTTGGCTAACTCCGATCAGACAAAAGAAAGATAAAAGAAAATGTAAATGGGAGTTTTTTTTATTTTGTTCTTTTTGTAAGAATATCAATTGAGTGAAATTTAAATATTTAAAGACATTTAAGTGCATTAATGGAATTGAGCACTTAAATAGGATTGATTTTCTTTTCAACTAAAAAGAAAATTGTCAACACTTGATCAATAAACACACAAAAAGAAACAAAGAAAGATACAAAATCAAACGTGAAATTAGAAAGAATCATAATTTTATCAATAATATACATTCATTTAAATTACTTCAACCATAATCTCAATTTAATTAATAATATATTTTTGCTTATGATTAATATGCATTTAACAGATAATCATGATTGTGAAAATTGCAATATAAAATATTCGTATGATTTAAATAAATTATATATGAAGTATAAAGAAGGATACGCCTTTGGTTTTAATGAGTGATCATGTTTATGTGAATAGGATTTCAAAGTGCTGTTCAATGCTGAAATTTGTTATCGGTCAAATCCTCGTTAAACTTATCATGTCGTTAAGGTCATTCAGCCCAAAGTGATGGAGTGTCAACGTATCATATTTCACCCTTCCTCTTCAATACTACAGATGTGATTAATCGATTATGTCAAGAAATAATAATGCAAGAATCATACTAACTATTGATTGAATATTACTATTTGGTCAATTTGAATTAGCACATGAATATAGCAATGTTGAAAAGATCAAGAATTGTAACCTGAAGAATAAATTAACCAAGATATTTTAAAAGAATATTCAAAAAAGTAAGATAAAATGCAGTCGTAAATGAAGATTATATTATCCCCAATTCTATAAAAAACGTTACCACCAAACAATAGCCAAAATAATATATCAAAGTTAGAAAATACTATACACCAATAGGCACTGAAAATGCAAAAGTGATAAATATGAAACTTCCACAAAAGAAGGAATTGATCAACTCACTACGAGTGTACTTATAGCTATTGAAATATACAAATATATAAAACCCCCACTCAAACATGAAAAGTGATTCAAAATCATACCAAAACATTTTAATCAAAAGCCCACTCTCCTGAAAATTCCTCAAAGATTAACGTTATTCATGAGACATTTCAAGAGTTAAGGGGCCTTAACTTAAATTTAGGGGCCCTAAATTTGTAATGGAGTTTTATTTGTTTGCCCTCATTTTCGGATAACGCCACGGACACCTAACCAGGACAACCTCATATTAACACATGATAATAATAAATAACATTAATATCCTTATTTAAATATTTAAATATAAATACTATTAAGCATATCTTCTAGATTATTATTACATTACTAAGTCATCGCAAGCGCTTGAAGGAAATCAACTATGAAGAATTTGATATTAGGTTCAACTAAACTTGAAAATGTTTTATTATATTATTATTGTCTAGTTGAACCTATTTGAATTATGAGGAGAGAGTAAGTCATAACACTTCCGAGAGCTGCAAGAACCAATCCCTTGGAGAAGTAGAAGAAGCCCCATGCAGACAGGATGAATGGTGGACTTTGATGAGCTACAAGTAGAAGAGTCACAGTTTTGAAATCTTCCTTTCGATTTGATGCAAGCACTTGCTTGAGCATAATTTCCTGTACATTCTTGCATTCCTTGCTTGCTTCATGAACACTTGAAGCAGTTAGAGACACACATAGAAATGATAGCAGAGAAACTAAGGATGTAAAATATATAGGAAGCCAATAGTGTCTATACCAATGTTGAAGAGTTGACTTACTTTTGCGTCTATCCATATAAATCCAATGAACAGCCCAACCAAATCTGCAATTTGTATTAAAAATACAGGAAATGCCAAAGTCTTTTCGAAGTGCTTCAAAACTTTAAGTATAGATTCGTACCTGAGCAAATAACATTCAATCGTAATAGAATGAACTGTCGCCTTGCTTTTCTGTGTTTTCATATAACCAATATTTGAATGTGTTTTTAAAAATAGTTCTTAAGAAGTGGCAGATAATGGTATAAATAACTGCAAGAAATATCTTCATTATATTTAGAAATGAATTATTGAACAACATAATTACATAAAATAATTTACAATTATATCCTTCAGGTAAAGTAAAAGCATTCAAAACATTGTAACCTACTAATAATTTGCAGGCGCATTCCTCATACAAACAATTTTAGTGAGCCATCCGCCGATAAGCACAAACAAAGTAAGAACTTCCCCAATAGTTACAGCCATTTTGTTTATATGGATGTCGAAAGTGTCTCCTAGACGACAAACTTTTCTGAGTAAGTCGGAGAGATCTTTTCTTCTAGTCATCAGAGTGTGCCAAATTAAGAAACTAATAACCACTTTCATCATCCTTGCTGATTTTGATATCATGCTTTCATTTGAGAAAATGTCTGTTACAAAAATTTCATTGCTGAATGAAGGATGTAAAAAGTGCCAAAAAAGTGGTGACAATTTTTGATAAACATAACACAGTTTTGATTTAGATGTGGTGAATCTATTTTTATTGTCTCTAAGATCCAATCTAAATAGCAAAACAATTTTTATTAAGAAAGAAAATGGGTTTCTTTCCTTCTTGCTTTTTGTTGGCAGCCACATAATAACTTTGGATGAATGAATTACAAATGTTAAATTTTTTTCAAAAATTTGTAATAGATTCACATGAAAAAGATGAGTATATGTCCTTAAAGTTTCTCAGGTATTTGTCAGCGAACATATAATCAGTAGCAGAAATTTACGAATTAAGACTGGTTAGGACAAATTAATATGGTAATTTAAAATGGCATAAAGAAAAGTTGTGAAATTTCGATACAATACCCTAGAAAGGAAACAGTAAATGATGTCACCTAACAGTTTGCTAGGCGATTTTTTTCTGTTTCAAATTATAATTTGTAAATATTTGGGTAACTCGATCAGACAAAAGAAAGTTAAATGTGAGAAAAGAAAATGTAAAATGTGAGTTTTTATTTATTTTTTGTTCTTTTTGTAAGAGTATCACTTGAGTGACGTGTAAATATTTAAAAAGCATTAGAATTGCCTTAATGGAATTGAGAACGTAAATAGAATTGATTTTCTTTTCAGCTAAAAAGGATATTATCAACACGTGGATCAATAAACACATGCATGCAAAGAAATGATACAAAATCAAGTGAAATGAGAAGAATCACAATTTTATCAATAATAAACATTCATCTAAATTACTTCTCAACCATAATTAAATTTAAATAATAATAATATAATTATGCTTATTATTAATATGTATTTAACAGATAATGCATTCACGTTTTTGAAAACTGCATTATAAAAATATTGGTATAATTTAAATACATTTTATATGAAATATAAAGAAGGGTTCACCATGCAAGTTTCTGAATTCGAGTGATCCTTTTTTATTTGAATAGGATTTGAAGAGCTACTCAAAACTATTTTGACTTGACTCGAAACAATTGTTTTCAGAAAACTGAACTCTTTGTTTGAAACTCTTTGTTTTCAGATCTCGATTGATTTATCGAATTGCTTTGACTTGAATTGTCTTTGAGATTTATGCTAGCGTCAGCTGCCGTATCTCAATTTATCTAATTGCTTTTAGAAGAAATCAGAAAAGTTAATACGAAAAATAAAAAAAAAATCATATATTTAGCGGATTTTAACTCCAAAATTATTAAAGATGAAGCACGGAAATATGGTGTCGCGCAGAACTTCTGTCACTAAACACTACAAAAAAGGTTAATACATACAAAAAAACCTACGTAATTTTCCGTAGAAAATTTATTAGTGATATAGTTTTATAACAAGGTTCGTCACACATATCAAATAACCAAGAATAGGATAGAACTTTATATCCAAGAGCCTGTTTTAGCTTTCTCTTTGTACGTCATGTTCAGTGCATTGGAATAAACTACAGGGTAGTTATAATTAAAGTGACTCTACTCAGACCCTTCTGGAACACGTTCTACCAATCGGATTTTGATGAAACTTTTATATGTTATATATGGACCAAGGGGAAAAAGATTTCTGTAATAAAAAAAAAAAATATTAAAAAATTTTTACCACCAGGGGGAATTGTGGCCTCTAAAGAAGGAAAAACATTTTCTGAACCGTTAAATTTTATTCAAGTACAGCATATGCTCAACGTGTGTTCCGTTGACATCGCTTACGCGTTGAAAGCGCATTATAGCGTGTTCAATGGTAGAGCGAAGAAACTCTCTAGAGGAATTTCAGCAAATGTGGCGTGTAAAATAAAGTCCTAATTCCTCCACAATAAACATGATTTTTTAGAAATCACAAGGATTTACGTCGGGTGAACGAGGATGTCAGGCATCCGGACTTTAATTATATTCACCCTATCTGTTCCTCGGTTTCAGGTTTCTGCATCTTCAGCATAGTGGAGAAGACGTTAATCCAAATCTATTAAGTCTAACTTTACAAGGATAGGTTTTGGTGTGAAATTTTGAAATTGGTACTTTTTTGTATTCGTACGTTTTTTCCTTTATTCCTTTGTTCATATGAGGTTTCAAATATTGTCTTTTTGATGGTAGCTGATGTCTTCCGGGGGAAATCCAATTTAAAATCACTGTATCTGAAGCGGATTTTACTAAAGAATCTTCTTGTTCATTTTCATTTATGCCAACGTGACCTGAAGTCCAGACGAACTGTAAGGATAAAATTGAGTTCAAGTTTTGGTTGATATTATTTCAAGAAATTTGATAATTCGTGTGTATTTAAAATTACAATTTTGGACAGCTTGAAGGGCAGAGAGACTATCTGATAAAATCATGTAATAGTGTGATTCGAGTACATATTTTGAAATTGATAAAATCAGTGCGAGAAAAATGGGAATGTATTTTAAAATGGCAAGAAGAAAAGTTGTGAAATTTCGACACAGTACTCTAGGAATGGAAACAGTCAATGATGCCAACTAACAGTTGCTAGGCGATTTTATTCTGTTTAAATTAATATTTGGCTAACTCGATCGGATAAAAATGAAAAGAAAAGAAAATGTAAATGGAAAAAGAATTTTTTTTTATTTTTTCATTTTTTGTTCCTTTTGTAAGAATATAAATTGAATGACGTGAAAATATTTAAAAGACATTGAAAGTGCATTAATGGAATTGATTTTCTTTTCAGCTAAAAAGGTTATTATCAACACTTGGATCAATAAACACATAGACGCAAAGAAATAATACAAAATCAAGTGAAATTCGAAGATCACAACTTTATGAATAATATACATTCATCTAAATTACTTCTCAACCATAATTCAAATTTAAAATAATAATAGAATTGTACTTATCATTAATATGCATATTTAACAGATAATGCATGCAAGTTCGTGAAAATTGCATTATAAAATATTCGTACAATTTAAATAAATTTTAGATACAGTATAAAGAAAGATACGCCATGCAAGTAATTTAATCGTTTTTATGTGAATAATAAAATGTATATTGTTTTGTGTACGAAGGGTAATAAATTTGGTAAATCACTGACTTAATGATTTTTCATCTGTAGCACATTTTACAAATATATGTTTGAAACCCAGTATTAATTTTTTTTCAATTCGTTCTATTAGCTCACACTCTCCCTTTATATATATCTTGTTCAAATTTTCAATCGTTAACAAAATACTCTTTATTCATCCACTCAAGTTTAAATAAATTTTTTAACTTGTAATGGATGACACTGGATGTTAATACAGTTTTTAAATATTAATTAATTAATTAAAGTTAATTAATTAATTTTTAGTTTTTTTAGATTTAAGTTGCATATATCTACCAATAGAGGGAGCCACATAAACTTTAAAAAAATGAATGGAAATTATTTATAAAGGACTTTCTGCAATATAGTGGGAAAAAGTAGGAATTGACTTAAATTTTTTTTATATATATATTACTTGTTGTTTGATATTTTTGTGGAAATGTGTAGCAGTCTGTGTATTCTGACTAATCCTTAGTGTCTGCAGTGCGGGACGAACATCTCGAACATGGAAGAAAAGGCGACAGTTTCTGTTGTGATGGAGCACCCTTTGGCAGAAGTCTCACTTTGGCTCCGTGACGCTCTTACAGTCATATGAGACCGGATCCAGATTGCTGAAAGTGAATTCGAACCACTACAAACATCCATGACCACCCCGGCACTCGAGCTCTAAATCTGGGGCACCAGAGCGCTAGAAACTCGGCCATTCAGACCCAGTGTAGCAGTCTTGCATATATTGACAAGTTTGTAAAAAATTGTTCTCAAGAATTTGAAAACGGTCACTTAAATGTTCTTTTTTAGTGGCGAATATAATACAATATCAATAAATCATATTTTATTAAATAAAAATATCTTTGTTTAATATTCTATTTTGAAACAAACAGCATATGATATTCTTTAACGAATCACCAATATACATTATTCATTATGTTTATATTATGGTGTAAAAGCCAATGACATTGCTGAAATCAGCATCTAAATATGTATATACCAAAATACTCCATTTGACTAATTGACATCATCGAAATGAAATTCAAAGCATGTTCAAGCAAAAGTTTTTTTAACTATGCAAAATGATTGATGAGTAATAACATGTACCAGAAGTTATCCAGGAATTGCAACCAACTTACATAACAACTTTATCTCATCGATTCGATGATTAATTTTAAATTTATTCAAGGTGCCTTAAAAAATGATCGCCCGATCCGATATCATTTTACATAGACCACCTCTTCTACAAGTACGGACTGAAATTGAAAGATGTCACATTAGAATACTGGAGCAAACATTATTAGTCATTCTATGGGCTCCAGGGTAGTTTCCGGATTCTGAAGCCACTAAAATCAATATCCGTCATAAGTTCAATAGTAATGAAGATGCTCGGCAGCCTCAGGCCATCATTAATTCCTTGAGTATATGAATTCTGATGTTTCCCTCCAGATTTTTAAAGGAGTGGCCGTCTTAAATGTCAACTCATTAAGGAACTGAATCATTGTGTATTCGTAAATTTCAAGTGCAGTATTCAATTTCGTAATGATTTATTTCAATGATGTTTTTTTTTTATATTATTAAAGATGCCATTTTAATTTGAAAGAAATTACGTGTTTGTTTTTTTAAATTCTTTGTTAATGAATCAGTATTAACAGCTTTTAACTTCACATAGATGCAAAAATTTTGATGGTAGATTTATGCCATCTTGGATATCAGTAATTACGCCTTAAATTTTTCATTTAAAAGCTATTATAGAAATGATTAATCACATATTACTGTGTCCAAAAAGTAAGACCAATTTTCAATTTAAATTTCTCGGGCTTATGGTACTTCAATTTTTTTTTCTTTTTAGGTTGTTGGCACTGTCCTTGACATCTGCGTGAAATTTACGTCAAAATATCCATTAGTGCTTGAGTTATGCTTGGCTTCGTGAGACGCTAAAATTGATTCCGGCGATTTTTGAAATATCTGGATTAATTGAGCAAGAACTTGCGGTAAATTGTCTTTGCAGAAACGTATAGAACGATGCAGAAGGCATTCGGTTAGCATTCCTATATCGTTAATGTTTAGAAGTGGTATAAACAGTTCAAAGAAGGCAGAGAACGCGTTGAAGACGAATAGCCTTCTGGTGGACCATCCACCACAAACCGATGAAGCTCACGTCCAAAAAATTAAAGAATTTGTGATTACAAACAGTCGATTTATAATTAGAAACCTTGCTGAAGATGTTGGAATTTCAAAATTCCATTTTAAAAGATGTTTTGGGCCTCAAATGCGTCAAATCTTGATCGATACCGGAAACACTAAATGCGGCAGCTCACACTGCATTGATTCTTTGTGACTTTTTCGCCAAAAATATAAAAAATATATAAAAATATAAAAAATATATAAAATATAAAAAATATATAAAACCCATATCGTTCCACAACCACCGTATTCACCTGATTTAGCATCGTGCTACCTCAGTCTATTCCCTAAACTCAAAGGGCCACTCCGTAGACACCATTTTTGAGTCGATTGAAGAGACGTTTCAGAAATCGCCGGAATCAGTTTTAGCATCTCACTAAACCAAGCGTAATTCAAGCACTAATGGATATTTTGACGTCAAATTTCACACAGATGTCAAGAACAGTGCCAACAACCTAAAAAGAAAAAAAAAATTGGACATTATTTTTTGGACACAATAGTATTGGTCTTGATTTGACTTGACTTTACCTAGGTGTTTTGGGATGTATGCTCGCTGTTGCTGCTTTATCTCAATTTATCCAAATGTTGTTAAATACTAGAGATAAAAGAATTTGACAGCGGCGGAAATTACTTCTATAAAGAATCTACTCTGCAAATCGAAATTGTTGTATTCATTGGCCATGATGTATTACAAAATCTATGTATTTTAAAAAGAAAAGAATATTTGTACATACATTCGGCAACCGAAAGAAAATAAATAGGTAAATTTGAAAAAGAAAGTAATGAGGGAAACTGCGGATCAAATAGATCATGATATTTTAACAGTTTGAACGGTGATTAGAACATATGAAGTACAACTAATACTTGAAATAAAAGTGAATAAAAATAAATAATAACCTCAGAAAGGAAACGTTAAAATACCCCATATCTTACAGAGTTACGAAAATATATGCATCCTCTGATTTCTCAAATATCCAAGAGTAAGAAAGAACTTTATATCCAAATGCTCTTAGTAGTTTGCTTCTTTGGTTCTGCATATTGCACTGATTGTAACAAAATGTGTTCATCTGTTTCCGGAGTTTCGCAGATAGGTCATAATGGAGGTGAAGTCAGGTCAGATCTGCGGAAATTAGAATTAGAAGGTCGTATATTGGTGTTGAGTGATTTAACCTTTACGCGTTAATTTTGTTATTAAAATAATTCATTTTTTTTTTTTAGATTGTTCAAAAATTATTTATTAGAAAAAATTACAAGTCATACCTACTTCTTTTTCTTTACTTCGTGAAAAGTAACAGAATGTAATAATAAAACTTGTCAACAATCATAATCACTTATGATCCATGTGAGGTATAGCACGCTAATGAAATTGTGTCTTCACTCTCACTTCAGTTGAGCAGTGGCTAACTAATTTAAATATTCCTTTTTTTGTGTGAACATATATAAAGTGCTTCTTAACTTTTTGTGCTTTACCAAGCGAACATGATGTATCTAAACTTTTACATATTATATGCATCAAATGAGATAAATAGTTTTTACCAGCAGAGATTATATAATTTTGATTTCATTCACCATAGGAATGACAGGCATTTAGCAGATTCAGGGATACCCAGAATGCACACAAGGGACTCCTGCTACCATACACAGGACACCAGGATTGTAAAAACCACAATAGCAACTTACAGATTCTCTATCTAGACACGGTAACTTTAGGTTAGCTTTACCTGCTCAATTTCAAACATGGCTGCCCTAATTTGAAAACCAAACTCATTAACTGTCACGTCTCTCCAATCATCCAATCACTTCTTTACTACATGGAATGCCTTTGGTACCACATGCTTCAGGATCGAATCCTGGCGATGACATGTATGTTTGTTAGTGGTTCGAAATCCACTTAAAACTGTAGATCACGGTCTAATTAACCCAAGTGTGCAAAAATAAATTGACCGGCAAGCGGCAAATCAAACCACTTCAATAGTACTGTGCATTAGAAAGTGTGTCGTATATTAGTTAAATTTAAATCAATTATTTAAAAGTTAAAAATATTGCAAGATATATATATCTTCATTATCCATTAATAGGTGGATGTAACACATTAGTGAAACAAAAGATATTACATAATATAGGAACTAGTAGGTTTGGTTTGGTTTATTGTTCTACGGTCATTTTGTGGACACTTTAGGCTAATTAGACCCTGGCCTACTTAACGTGGTTTCCGAACCACTAACAAACATCCATGCCACCTCAGGATTCTAACCTGTGGCTTGTGGTACCAAAGGCCAGAACGTAAGCTTGCTGGCCAGCAGGCCACACTAGTCTAAGAGGAGTAGTCACATGGAAAATCTTTAAACACTAAAGTTGCCTTTTAAGTAATTAAATACGTTTTTGATATATCTTATATAAATTTTTTTTGTCGCACCACATTATAAAAGATGCCATTAATTAATTTTTTTGTACAATTTTACTTTTTATATTTTGTTAGCTGCATTTTAATGTAAGTGGAGATTTTATTTATTGTGTTTTACACGAAGAGGTCCGTTACCCTAACCTAACTTGCAAAGTAGGATTAAAAAAAGATTGTGTATACCTCTGAGCCAAAAGACTCCGTGTTCACAGTAGTACGATCCTAAAATTTCTGTAATAGCAACATCAGGGGATTGCTAAAATGTTGCAGAGCAGCCACACTTTTAATACTTATTTTCCGTCTAAAAAGCCACCATTTTTTTTTTTTTTTTCGAAGTGGCGGTAATTAACGATGTAATAAAGACTTCGGTTGCCTCAAATGGCGGAGTTAATCGTCCGATTTACGGAGAGACACTATTCAAGAGCTACTTTGAAGTCACGACTGCTTGAAGAACGGTTGGCAATCACGCCATCAGAAGCTTTTGTTGCAAATTTCGTTGGCATAAGATGTGGCTTTCGTTTTTTTAATCCAGATTTCTGAAAATAGCACCCCGGCTTTTGTGTTGCTGATAGAATTGGAAACACTGTAGTGCGGTAACTTTTTTTAATATTGTAAAATGCCATTCATCATATTTGGGATTATTATAATGGTTTTGCCACACACATACTGCGACATATGTTTAAAAGAAAATACAGATAAATTTATTTAAGTGGGTTTTTGTTGTAAATTTAAACTTAACATTTTCTACAGCCTTAATTATTATGCATTTTAAAGTTATAAATTAAGATTAGTTAAAAGGCTGTAGTAAAGTTGTTAAACCAGTGTAATGTTCTTCGTTTGTACTTTTAAAAGGTTATAAACGGAATAATTTCCAATTTTCTCAGTTTCAGAACGTAATATTTGTTAAAAGTAGACTTTTTTAAAAAAATATTTTCTTTTAACCACCAAAAATTATTTCAGATTTCAAAAGACTTATTTAATTAATTACTGAACAAAATTAGAGTTACACTGTTTTTCTGGATATAACAAAAACCAAAATGTACTTATTATATTTCTTGACTAATTTACATTAAAGAAGGAAACACAAAAATTTGGTTTGAAAATCGCTTTATGGTTATTTTGCGCACTTTGGGCTAATTAGACAGTGCCGACGATTTAACGTAAATTTTTAACCAATCACAAACGTCCATGCTATCTCCAACATTCGAACCTGAAGCCTGCGGTACCAAAGGCCAGAGCATACGAAAAAGATAAAGAATGAAAAAAATAATACCATGAGCTAAGTTGAAGAAATAGTAAAAAATATTAAAATTACATTTTAAATTCATTCATGATAAATAATTACCTCAAATTATAAATTTTTATTATATATATACATATATATATATAGTATTATTCGGGTTAGAGTCCCGGCGGTGCCATGGGTGTGTGTAGTTGTTTGGAATCCACTTTAAACGTAGGTCCCTGTCTAATATGATTGTAGAGCGTTGCGGGGGGCATGTTACTCCGCGTCCGTAGCTTATCTTCAAAGTTACACGTACCCCCTGGGTAATGCAAAGTGAGTAACGTCTGTGCAGCTCTTGCCTTAAGGCATCCAAGACGTCCATGTCTAAAAAGTTTGCCACCTGCATTAGAGAAAAAAATATATAGTATTATATAAAAAAAATAAAAATATAAAAAATAAGGCTATTGTTATTATGTTACTTTAATTTTAGATTGATGTCAATACATTATATAGATGTTGGATTAAATATAAATTTTTCTCCAATATATAATGCATTGACATCAATCTAAAATTAAAGTAATAACAATAGCCTTATTATTTTTTTTTTTGGGGTTTAAAGTTCGTAGTTACTAATGTTCACAACTGAACAATAAGAAACGATTTAATTTCGTTGCTATTTTTTTTTTTTTTTACTTTTACTACAAATAAAATAATAATTAAACTATCCACCATAATTTATCACTCATATTGAGAATATCCCGATTCACCACATAGAACAATACATACAACAAGTTCACAATATTTAGAACAACGGCAACATTATCTTTTGAGTGTGCAACAATGTAATGAGGGATACAGTATACTAATCTCACATAAGTCACCCAAGAACATCATATACATCGTATTATACATTAACATATATCACATCATTTCATCCACCACAACTTATAACCATAACGAAAACCATAACGAAACCATAATGAAAATATCCCAATTCATCAAATAGCACAATACATATAGAAAGTTCACAATATTTAGAACAACGGCAACATTATCTTTTGAGTGGTGAACAATGTAATGAGTGATACAATATACCAACCTCACATTAGTCATCCTAGAACATCATATATATCTTACTATTTAACATATATCACATCATTTCATCCACCATAATTTATAATCATAACGAAACCCATAATGAAAATATCCCAATTCACTACATAGCACAATATATACGACAAATTCACAACATCTAGAACAATGGCAACATTATCTTGTGAGTGGTCAACAATATAATCAGGGATACAGCCATAATACCAACCTCACATAAGTCACCCAAGAACAGCATACAACTCTTACTAGTTTACATATATAACATCATTTTCCCAGTGAATTTGTATCAAAAATGATTCATGTCCTTCATGGGCCATCCCATAATGATTTATGGGCTAGCATGGCCCATAGAAGCCACTAAGTAGCCACTGCAAAAGCGGCCACCGCACCTTTTCTTGTTCCATAATGCATGGGATGTTTCTCTCGAGGTGTTTACTCATTAGGCTTTGCATATTGCATGCCATTATTTTATTGTTGCCATTAGTTATTAACAAACTCATCCATTTTGATCGTTTGGTAACCTATAATTAAAAATGAAGGAATAATGGAGAGGGTAAAGAGTTATAATAATTAATTCACCCAATGCCTGAAGGCCCTTAAAAGACAGCATCCGTGAAATTTTCATTGTGATATTATCTATTTTTTTTTTGTCTCCCTAATATTATACTTTTTAATAATCTTAATTACAGCTTAAAATTTCAGGGGGTTGAATAAGATTTTGATTGATTTAATTTTTTTAGAAGTTGTAAATTGATAAAAGTTAGTTTTAATAAATGTTGTAAGGTTACTAAGAAAAACATCAGAAAGTGCCTATTAATGTGGCATTAAACAAATGGAAATTTATAAATTTTTTTATATAATTATAATTCGATGTTCATTTTTGTAGTGGTTGAGTATTAATTGCGAATGAAAACATTTTATTAATAGAAAGCATGCTCTTTCTTTACATTTTATCAAATTAGGGAGCTTGTTTGACGTTTTTTTTTTTTTTTTTTTAATTTTCGAGAAGTTTTCAGAATTAGGATTTATAGTTTTATGATATAAGATTTATAAATCAACGTTATTACGTAGAATCTAACAATATTAATACAGCATTATTTAATCAATATTATAATTTTACAACAACAGAACTGGGAATACAACATTATTAACATTTTTAATGAATTTAACATTATTATTAATGCTGAAGTTCGAATGCTTTGATAACCCTTCAAAATGCATGTTAAGACTTGGTGTTCGGAGGGAGGTGAGTGGAATATACCGAATTGTTTTATAAAACAAATCCTTTTGCATCCTTTATTAAAAACATAACTTCTTGCGCAAATTTTGTGACATCCTATACTATAAAAACCAGCAATAAAACCATATTCACGTTGGAAGGTTAATAATTAAGGAATTAAATCCCACTATATTTTTGCTTTATATTGATGTTTCCTGATGAATTTCGGTCACTTCTTATTCTATAAAAACCGGCAACAAAACATATTCACGTTGGAAGGTTAATAATTAAGAAATTAAACCCCAAAGTGTTTTGCCTTATACTGACGTTCCTTTATGAATTTCGGTCATATCTTATTCTATATCAACCAACAATAAAAACATATTCTAGTTGAAAGACTAATAATTAAGAAATTAAATCTTAATTTTTGCTTTATATTGATGTTTCTTTATAAGTTTGGATCACATTCTATCCTATAAAATCCACCAATAAAAACATATTCAAATTGAAAGATTAATAATTAAAGAATTAAATCCCAATATTTTGTGCTTCATATTGATGTTTTTATGAGCTTCGATCACATTCTATTCTCTAAAAACAGAAATAAAATATATTCACTTTGAAAGACTAATAATTAAGCAATTAAATTCCAATGTTTTTTGTTGAACATTGAAATTTAATTCATATGCTCCTGAATATCAATTGAACATTCCAATATTCAATTGATATTCAGGAGCATATATGAGTTTCTGTCATAATCACATATAACCGATACTAATTTTAAACTTATTTGATTTCACTTAAAAAAATCAATAAATTATTTAAAAAAAACTTTAAGGATTAGCATTGGTAGAAACTCTCCGTCCACCCAAATATTCACAAAAACTACATTTTTCAATAGCATTTTGTCTCAGAATTTTATAGCAGGGTTATTGTCCACCCTGTTTCAAACTTTGGCAGGTCTCAGTATTGAAATCCCTCAACTCTGGAAAGAAGAACTATGCAGCGGCCATCTCCTCTTCTGTCATACTTAGAGGCTTTTTATTTCATTCATCTCCTCATTACCTCAATCACATCTCCTGAGGAGGAGTGGGAACAATTCCCATTCAATCCTGAGAATGGGCACTTGAAGAAGAGCCCTCGGTACTCCTTCAAAGGGATGAGAACGCCTCAATCATAATCCATCACCCATTGGACAGCTATGGGGTAGACCTTCTAATAGTCGTTCGATTCTGGAACAATAAGGCCTTTGTTTCCTACGTTTAAGATGCAGAGGTGTTGCTTTTTTCGCTGGGTTTGGATTGATGGTAAAATTGGGTATCCTCTGTGGGATTCCAGGCAATGGCAATCATCTCGGATGTGAAAGGAGTTCCATTTCGTGGCCATCCGGACCGCACGCATGACGCCTGTTGAGTGGAAGATTGATTCCGATGCTTTAGCTGGACAAAGAATTCCACACATAATTGTGCCGACTTTTCGAGCTGTTCGTGGTTCAAAATGAAAAGATTTATTCCTGAATAAGGCTGATAGAATATCTCCGCAGTGTAGAAAAAAATGCAGTTAGTCAGTTTTATATTGGTTATTTTAGATATTCTTTTTCATTAATTACTCAATATTAATTTTTTAACATAGAATTTTTGAAATTCTATTTATAATAATAAAAAAAAAAAAATGACATAACTCAATGAGTTTTTATTTGCTTAGACTAAATAAAAATGAGATAGATATTTTAAGTTAAAGATATTTTTGGAAATACTAGAGACATGCTTATGACCTGGGTTTTAGACAGCTTTGGATTGGTTTATCGCTCAAAGGTTATTTTTTGCACACTTTAGGCTAGATTAGACGGGGACCTGTAGTTTAAAGTGGATTTCGAACCACTTACAAACATCCACGCCACCGCCATGATTAGAATATGAAACCTGTGGTACCAACGACCAGAGCACTAGCCAGTTGGCCATCAGGCAGCAGGGTTTGGACAGCGAGGGACAGTAATCGCTGTTATTGCATTTTGAAAATTATCTGAAAGAAAAGTTTTATAAATAAATAACAAAATAAATTACCTATATTTGTATATTTCTAGGGGAAAAAAATCAAAAATACTTAAGACAAAGTGTATATCAGTATGAAAATCAATTTCGTAAATTTCAATAAATTTGCTTCATTTTTATGCGCAGCTTTACAAAAATATTAATTATACTCTAACCATATTGTCAAATGGTTGGAAATAGTTTTGAAATCTTCTTGTTTAATTGATAAATTATAATTGAAAATCCCTGTGCGTTGTTTGGTTATAAATACAAGGAAAACTTACAACTCCAATTTTATTTTCAAAAAATTAATGCAAATTCATTATGACAAACATAAAGTATTGAAAGACCGAAATCCTTCTACAAAATATTTGTTTATATTTTTAAACACAATGGCGCCCACAATGACAGCCCATCTCTTAATAGCGCCCTGACCTTGCCATACATCATTGTTATGAGGTTGTTGGCATCATTCAAACTCGGTAGGCGTGGCCCTAATGTTTTGAAAATCAAACTCCACTTTTTCAAAACCTTGTATTGAAAGTTTAATCATAGCTCTCTTGAGAAATGGTTAAAATTAAATCAAATAAAGGAAATCGTTTTGGCCATTCACATAAATTAGTATTTTAATTTTGAATTAGTTTGAATAGCCTGATTGAATAGCTATCATATGGATAAATATTAACACTATATTAATGTTTAATAATTATAAAGCAAAATTTGAACTATATCCTATACAAATAAACATTCAGACAAGTTAATGGAATCTATTTTCTTTTTTTAGCATAGCTAAATGTTTTAGAATCAATAACATAATAATTTTTTTTTTTTTTTGAAAAGTTATTTATTTTTTCTCAATAAATGCTTATTTTGTTTGTGGTATTGTTTAAATCGCAACTCCTTCTGTGAGTAAAATGAAAGCCACAGACATAGTTCTAAGAGTAATATTTTATTATAATTTTTTTAATACATTCACATCAGAAATATTAGATTTATAAGAATTAGAATTTAGCGAGAATTAATGTAATCATTTTTTTTTTTTCATCGAAGTTCACATATTCTCAAGAAGACAATGCGTGTTAAATTGCATGCTTGCCGAAAAAAAGCTTTTCTTTTATTGTAGGAAATTTTTTTTTTTTTTCCGGATTTTTGTCAGGAAAATGAAAGTCAGAAATTCACTTCTTCATAGAATTGTGTTTACAAAATAAACTAATTAACCCCTTAATGCCTCCCTTTTTCCTCACGAATGCAGTTGGGATTAATTATAATTTTTTGTAATTAAAATGCAAATGTTACTTTGTTACAATTATGATTTTATCTTTTTTATTTAATTTTTATTATAGTAATTCAAAAATTTGGTTTAAAATCGGATTTGGAATAGAATCAGAACTACTTCCTCTTCAGAGACTTTAGAAATCATTAAGTGATACAATATTAATATCATCACTAAAAATGCTTTCACTTTTACTCATTTAAAAATAAATAAATATTAAAAAAAAAACATAATAAAAAATTTAATCGGTTGAAGCGATATACATGTTACCCATAAAATTTAAAATTGAATGTAGGAATAAAAACACATTCCAGCAATCTTACAAAAGAAAGAAAGAAAAAGTATCAAAAAGTATCAATAAATCATATTCAGGCAATAAATTATGTTCATCAGATATCGTTTAAAGTTGAAAAAACCCAGATTAAATAAAAAATAAAAAAAACTATAGAATTCCAAACGATTTTTATAAAAAACACAGGAAAGAAATTTAAAAAGAAAAATTATTTAAAAAAAAAAACTATAGAATTCCAAACGATTACGAAAAACACAAGTAATTTAAAGAAAAATTATTAAAAAAACAACAACTTTAGAATTCCAAACGATTTTATAAAAAAAAAAACATGAATGAAATTTAAAGAAAACATTATTTTGAAAAAAACTACAGAATTCCAAACGATTTTATAAAAAACACATGAAAGAAATTTAAAGGAAAATTATAAAAAAAAACTGTAGAATTCTAAAAGATTCTATAAAAGAGCTTGCAAGAGAAATTTAATAAAAATGCACGTGAAAAAAATTTAAATAAGCCAATAAGAACAGTTCATGAAAGAAATTTAAAAAAAAAATAAACCAATAAGAAACGTGGAAAGTGGTCCAGATCATCACTGACCCATTCTCCCTAAAATAATACCCAAATATTTCATAGGTAAAAACTTTGTATTGTAATATGCCTTATAAATAAGAGACATGCATACTATAATTATTACGTATCTAAAGTGAAAATAAAAGACTTGAACAATTTTTGTGACTGAAAAACTACTGTTAATGAGCGATTAAATAGTTTGCTAGTTAAACGATAGTTCATGCAGTGCAGGAAGATGATCCGCTGGACAATCCGATATTCTTAATAACTTATATATATTATCAAAATATTAATGAGACTAAACGATTTTTTTAAGTATATAGAAACATTATATGAAATTATTTATTATTTTTTATTGGTGATCCTAGATACAGGACTGCTAAATTATTGCTTACAAATATGGATGAAAAGCATGACTCTTCATTAACGTTTCCATTGATATCTAATTAATGTTCCGTATAATAAGTGCAATGAAAATAAAAATGAAGTTTTGTCATCCAAGCTCAACCTCTAAGCTAGTGGTTTCCAGAGCGGACTACACCGTCTTCTAGGGAACAATGGAACAAACATAAGGGGTGGCAGTAATCTTGGATGCATTTGGAAGACGTTTAATAATAGTATGTGGAAGGCACGAAGAAGAAAGAGAAAAGAATTTAGAAAAGCTATTCGTCGACGATTCACCAACAACTTTAACTACAAAAGCAGGTACTTACACGGAATCTTGGATTATGGTACGATACAAACTTCACTCCTTTTAGACAAATTGTCTACTAAATAATGATAGGTGAGCAAGCAAGCTTGAACATCTAATTTCTATTCCCATGGATGTGATACTACAATCATTTTGTCATCCTTGAAATCTATTTAATTAAGGTTGCATCTATTTAGATGTCACAACTAAATAATCACCAGTGCTCAAATCTACATTGAAAGAGATGGGTTTTTCATTTCCGTTATTATTCACAAAAATCCCTAGTCTTATATTCACTACTTTTGGGAACGATATTTAATGAGAATTGAGGATGACTTGATGAAGGAACTTGGTAAAATTATTCGAGTTTTTCTTCTATATGACATGCAAATGCAGGGGGAATCACGAAACTTCTGTCCCTCCACTCAAGAGGGATAACCAGAACGAAATTTTTAGAGGAGGAGCGAGAATATTTTAATTTAATATTGTTTCTTATCCCACTTGGTAGACAGCAACATCTAGACCAAGTCCAAGAACCCGTGTGGTCTCATGGAAGGAGGAAAAGGGAGCAGTTTCTGTTGTGGTGGAGCACCCGTAGGTCGAAAGTCTGACTCCGAGACGCTGACCTTTACGGGTAGGGTCATCAACCTTACACCAAACACTCTACAGTCATGTTAGACCGGGTCCTAAGGCTAAAAGTGGATTCCGGCCCTAAGTCTTAAAGTGAATTCCGAACCACTACAAATATCCATGGCACCTCCTGAACTGAAATCCACCACCTGTGACATCGAGCGCCAGAGTGCTGGTCTCTCTGCCATTGCCATGAGGCCGTTAATTTTATTGTTGATGCATCATGCGTTTTAATTCTAAAAGGACTTCCGTTTTAAAAATAAAAAAATTTAGAAATTAAATTAATTAAATTATGAATCAATATTCAATAGAAATTTTTTTTTTCAAATTGGTTAAGTTGGTTAATTGGGTTAAATTGGTTAATTTGGTTGGGTTGGATAATTAATATAACTTAACCAATTTGATTCAATTAACCAATTTGACTCAAATTGGTTAATTGAGTCAAATGATTAAGTTACATTAATTACATTGGTAAGTATAATCCTTACATTGGTAAGGATAATTAATATAACAAAAATATTAAAAATTCTCAATTTGCCTAAACACATTATGCATATAATATAGACCCATTTTGTTCATTTTTATTTTTTTCTGGTATTGTATGTTAAATGTAACATAAATGAATAGAACAAAATCATCTTCATAATTGCAGATTAAAAAAAGTCTTTGTTTGAACAATTATCACTGAAGAAATTATAAAAGATTAGTGTTTCCTGCCTGTCATTATCATAGTAAAACAAAAACTAATCCTTCTTGAAAGGACTTCGCTGATTTCCGATCGCCATAAAGCAGTAACCAAACGAACAGAAAAATTCCGAACCACTACAAACATACATGGATTCCCAACCACTACAAACATACATGGATTTCCAACCACTACACACTTCCATGGAACCGCCAGGAATCTCACCTGAAACCCGTGGTACCGAGGGCCAGAGCTAGATACTCTGCCATTCAGACCCCGCTTACCTTTTTTTAAATATAACAAAAATAAATAATTCATAATTTGCCTAAACACACTATGCGTATAATATAAAAATCCATTTTGTTATTCATTTAATTTTTTATTTTTATTTATCTAAATTTTTTTCCTGGTATTGTATGTTAAACGCAACCTAAACAAATATAACAAAATGATCTTCATAATCATAGGTTTAAAAAGTCTTTGTTTGAAAAATTACCACTGTAGAAATTATAAAAGATTAGTGTTTCCTGCCTGTCATTATCTTAGTAAAACAAAAACTAATCCGTTTTGAAAGGACTTCGCTGATTTCCGATCGCCGTAAAGCTGTGAACAAACATAAAAATCGAACCACTACAAACATCCATGGCACCGCCATAACTCCCACCCGAGGAACTCGCACCCTGTTGTTGTACATTAGTAAGGATTATTAATATAACAAAAAATAAATAATTCATAATTTGCCTAAATACATTACGCGTATAATATAAAGATCCATTTTGTTATTTACTTTATACATTTTTTTTATTTAATTTATTTATTTTCTGGTATTTTCTTGGTCATTTTTTTATTTAATAAATTATTTTCTGGTATTGTATGTCAAACGCAACATAAATAAATATAACAAAATGATCAACATAATTATAGATAAAGTCTTTGTTTGAAAAAAATTATCACTGAAGAAATTATAAATGATTAGTGTTTCCTGCCTGTCATTAACTTAGTGAAACAAAAACTAATCCTTTTGAAAGGACTTCGCTGATTTCCGATCGCCATAAAACAGAGATCCAACAACACAAACAAAAAATGTCATTACTTTAAACTACTTTAATTTATCCATCGCAGTGTATAAAACCACCAATCCAATAATTAATTTACTACAGTTTCCGCTAGTGCATACATACCAAGGGTGGTCGTTCACTCTAACTCAATTCCATTCTTGCAAGCAATCAGCTTCTTTCTCATGGTTTTCGCTCATTTTTTGTTCTTTCTTTCTTTTTTTGCCAAACGACAATTCAGCAACGAACAAAAAACTTCGACTCCGCCGGTCCTTTGATGCAAGCTGTCACCTTTAATACACCAAATTATCAGCAATCAGTTGACCGGAAAGGGTTTAGGGAGGGGAAGGTTGCATCATAAAATCGCCGTTTTCCCATCACTGCAGGATCGCAGGATCTTTTGGTAATGATGACTTCACTCTGCAAACGATTTGGTAATGTGAGTAAGTGCCGAAGGGGTTTCCAGTTAGAAAAATCGTTAGTTTCTTCTTCAAGTGCGAATTACAGGTCGTGGAAGAAGAAAAAAGGGGGATGTTTGAGAATATTAGAATGTTTCTTTCTCATACCCGTTATTTGCTTTTAAAGTGAGGGTATATAGAATGAGGGTTCGACTGTCTCACTTTTGGTATGGGATGCAAATGATTGGCTGTTTGTGTAATGTTTATTATTTTCTCTCAACATAGAATTGGATATTTTTACAATAGCGACTTGACAACGAAAAGGAGGGTTATTGCCCTTGTGTTAGGCCTATATATATATATATATATATATTAACACCCAACAAGACAATTAATGATTTAATTATTAAATGTATTATATCCTTTTACTTTAATACAATGAAAGCAAAAGCGTTTGCAAAATATCATTGTTAATGACAGATATTTTGTTAATATGGATAAACGTGTTGTTGTTTATGTATGGGTTAAAGTGTCCATGAAAAAGAGTACATAAAAATGAATCCGTGACAAACAAAATATAATGAAAAAAAAGCCAGACATCATTATTTTCAGAACTTAAAAATTGCAGCAAAGCTATTTGAAAGATAAAAAAAAATAGACATCATTTATTTGTTGTTGTAATGCAGCTGGCAATACACAGACGTTAATCTTTATGCCATAAGCAAGGCCTGCACTGCTGTTACTCATTTAGCACTACCTATTGGGCACGTGTGCATGAAAGATATGCTTCGGGCGCGAGCAACACTACCTACGATGCTATTAAAGATAAATAACAGATATCAACGACCGGGACCTACGGTTTAAAAATGGATTCCAGATCACTGTAAACATCCTGACCATGTGGCACAGAGCGCCAGAACTCTAATCGCACTCGGCCATCGGGCGCAGTTAAGTACACTTATTACGTTGATTTAATGTTAGCATTTAATATGACTGTAATGGTTATTTTTGTTTCCCACTGGATTCATTATATATACAGTGGGCCACAAAATTATGATACACCTTAGAAACTTAGAGACTTTTTTTTTGCAATTACAAATTAAATATTGCTTTAAGATGATTGCATTTTTTACCTTATATACTTTAGTCTATGCTTCACCGTACTATACTTATAAAATTGTTACGTTTCTTTATTTTTACGAAAAAAAATAAAAGATCGGGACGAGAGGAAAAACTTTTCACCACCACAAAAATAAGTATACACTTTTATTAATTTCTTTTAACGTACAAATTAATATTTTTTGTTGCATAACCTTTCGCTTGAATTACAGCTTATAATCTTCTGGACATAGATTCTACTAGTGTTTTGGTTTCAACAGAAATTTTTAGCCCATTCTTCTCTCAGAACCTTCTTGAGAACTTCCTTGCCTGTGATTTCGTGCTCATGTACAGCTTTCTCTAATTGCGACCACAAATTTTCGATGACGTTTAGGTTGGAGACTGGGCTGGAGTGTGTAATTGCTTCTTGCAATGGTACAGCAAGTATAACTGCACAATCTTTGCTGTATGCTTGGGGTCGTTGTCCTGCTGGAATATGAAGCTTGACCCAAGCCCCAATTTACTGGCACTTTTTTCAAGTTATCATTTAAAATCCCCAAATATACATGTTTGTCCATAATACCATCAATAAAAAGAAAGCTCTCCAACTCACTCCAGCCGACATACAACCCCCAAACGAGGACAGATCCACCTCCGAACTTGACTGTCTTAATGGTGTTTTTTAGGTGCCAGTGTTTTTCCCAGCTTCTGTCCATATTTTAAATCGTCCATCGCTTCCCGTAGATTAAAATTACTTTCATCAGAAAATATTACAGTGTTCCAGAAGAAATAGACTTTTTAAACGATGTTCTTTGGCGAAAATCCTCTGTTTTGTCTATTCGCATACTTGATGAGTGGCTTTCGTATTGGTGTACGGCTGAAACCCATATTGGTGAAGGGTACGTCAGATTGTTTCAACTGAGATCTTTTTCCCGATTGTAGAGGACATCGATAAAGCTAGTTTAAGAGGCACTTTCACCCTCAGGATCTTTTCTTTTACTGAGTGAATGATCTTCCTCTTCGCTGTAGTATTCAGTATTTCTTTACGTCCTCTTCCGGGAATATTGTGGCCACAGATTCGAAGTTTTTTTATATGCTTCTGCAGTATTTTTTGGACACAACCATGAGTTACGCAATCAACAGAAGCGTTTCTCGAAGAGATTTGCCCTCTTTCGACCATTTTACAACAATAAACGCTCAGATTCAGTAGTTTCTCTACGAGGAAGCTCATTTTACGATTTTTTAAGGAGAAAAAATACTATTTAAAAGCGTTGAGTGCAATGGCACGTGTTGTAAGATGGTCGGCATCGATGGTTGTATCAAATACTGCGAAAGTATAAAAAACTGAATCTGTAACCTGGAGGAAGGGCGTAAGCTGCTGGGCTGCTGGCGAAGGAAGATCGCCGGTAAAGAAGATCCGGGTGTGCCTCTAAGCTAGCATCGTGATGCTCGATGCAGCACGAGAAAGCCAGCTCATGCGAGCTTAGTGGAGCAGGGTGATTTTCGCCAGACTCAAATAAGTTTAAGTCTGACTCTTTCACGGAACACTGTAATTAATAGTGCAGATGTTTGGGGTAGCAAGCTTACTTTCATTGACAGAGGGATTTTAAATGACCAACTTAATATTGACCATGCTCAGCTTCACTTTGTCCAGCTGGGTTGACTGAAGCTGCAGCAGTGTGCAGTTCCATACTTTGCTGTATACGCAGAAGCGAACCGTGTGGGCTGACGTCATCAGGGCTATTGTTTCATCCAAGCCAGCTGCAAAAATCCCGGGCAGGAAGATTCTGGCTAAATTCTGTTGTCCACTAAAACATGGTAAGTCTGCTATCCCAGAAAGATTATAGCTTGCAATTTGGGATAACACAAAAAATGACAATTTGTGGATAAAAGAGTGTAAACTATTTTTTATTGATGTTTTCGTAAAGCAAAGAAGGCATGCTATTGCACTGAAATTTGGTACGGAGTGCCTCAGTTTAGTGCTCAAGCACGTCTCTTAAAAAGCAATATTTGGCAGCAGTGCAAAAAGTAAGATATATACTGTATATCAGTGTAGCCAAATGCTAACGTGCTGATGTAGTGCTGAGCGCTCTTACATGTCAGAATTTGTGATCACTTAAATGGGTCCCGTCATAACCATTCTGTGCATCGTAGGCTTGTGTTGCTGCGCCCAGCTGCCCGTGCCCAATATGGCAGTGCAGCTTGCCCATGGAGGTGGCGTCTGGCATGTGACCGCGCCCTGGCAGCAAGCAAATATTTTATCTTTCAAATAGCTGGTTCTGCTTCACTGATGTCTGGCTTTTTCATTTGTCACAGGTTCATTGCTGGCCACTCCATAAACAGCACGTTTATCCATGACCAATGCAAACTGTATGCAGTAATGATATTTTGCAAGCATACCTTTTCATTGTTAGAAATAAAAGATTATAACCTACATTTTAATAATTAAATCGTGAATTGTCTTGTTGTTGGTGTGTTGTATGCCTGCTGCTGCTCTGCTGCTGCTATATAGTTAACACTAAGATAACCCTCTTTGTATCAACAAAAAATATCAGTTCTATGTTGAGGAAATAACGTGCACAAACACTTCATCCACCAGTCTTCTCACTCTTTCATGTAGTAAATGGCGAGGGTGGCAAGGCTCTGGCTATTTCCACGACACCTATGTTACTTGAAGAAGCTTTAACTGGGCCTGCAACAACATTTCCTTCGGTAAATCGCAGAAGTCATCATAAAAGATCCTGCAGTGAATCACCGGCCAGGCCGGCCTGACCTTCCTCCTAAACCACTCCCAGATCAGCGAGGTGCTGATAATTTAATTGGCATTAAGAGCTGACAGCCATCAAGACGGCGTGAAATCGAGTTTGCTGGCAAAAGAAGAAGAACAAAATGAGGCAACAATACTACTAGCCAATATACACTAGCAGCAATTAATTATTGATAGAACAAGCCAGTTTAAAGTAATGACACGACTTTTTGTTTGTTGAATGCTGACCTGGCGTCGAAAATCAGCGAAGTCTTTTCAAGGATTGGTTTTGTTTCACTAAGTTATGACAGGCAAGCCTATCTTCCTGGCTGTTTGAAACAAACCTTGCGTCATTTTGTGCTGACTGTATGTTGAAAATAGTACAATCAAATATAAAAAGTGAAAAAACCAAAAAACTACCAGAAAAATAAATAAAGTCAAATAAATGTCTATCAAATGGATCTTTTATGTCACGCATGTCCCAGGCTGGGTGTTTTTTGTTCTCAATCTTGCATCTTCTATTACAGTGCAATTGCATACATTGACCACATTGTTTCATTTTCCCAACCTGAAGTCTATGTTGTATTTAGTTGATTCTCAAAATTTCAGATAAATAAATAAAATAAATGATAATATGAAAACAATTTTTATTATTACAATAGTATGTTGTGCATTACAACTTGCAGTATGCTGCGGTGGTGTATTCCAATAGGCCCTGCACTTTGTGGTTAGTACCATTTATTTTCACTGCATAACGATCGAA
>BPLR01010288.1:0-79231 GCA_021605095.1 Caerostris extrusa | reverse complement strand
CAATTTGTTTGCTGTAACTACTATTAGTCAAGTATGTGCTAAATTTTTTTGTTGTTGCGGTCCTAACAATGAATTTGCACCACTTTTTCCCCCTCTACTTTTCCTGAGAAGCAGCCAAAATAATTTGCAGAAAAACTTCTTTGCTTTCCTGTCTCCGAGGAAATCAGGAAAACTGGATAAAAAAGGAACGTGCAAAAATAAAGAAGGAACCCGTTCTCTGATTCAAAACGTAGTAGTAATAAAAGAGACTACTTCAGAGCATGTGGTGTATGTTGAGTTTTTGGACAGATCTCGGTTTCGTAGGGAATTCGGGTCTGCAATTTTTTTCACTCACCAAAGTAACAAAAGGAGAATTATAAGGCTCAGTGGCGAGATTAAGTTCAGCATAATGTGGAAGAAATTTTATTGATTTTTTAAAACTTTTTTTAAACTTATTTTTTTATTTTTCTATGGTTCTCTTTTTTTCGTGTTATCTTCAAAATGGATGCTTTATCTTAAAATGTACTACCGTGTCCAAAAGTAAAACCTATTTCAATTTAAAATTCCCGGGGCTTATGGAATTTCAATTTTTTTTTCTTTTTTTTTAGGTTGCTGGTACTGTCCCTTCACATCTGTGTGAAATTTGACGTCAAAATATTGATTAGCGTTTGAGTAACGCTTGGCATTGTGAGACGCTAAAACTGATTCCGGCGAGTTTGAAATTCATGATTTAATTGAGCAAAGAACTTGCATTACATTTTTGTTTGCGGAAACGTATAGAACGTTGCAGAAGGCATTCGGTGAGCATTCCTATATCGGAAAGAAATGTTTAGAAGGGGTATAAACAGTTCAAGAAGGCAGAGAACAGCAAAGACGAAGAGCCCTCTGGTTGACCATCAACCTCAACCGACGTAGCTGACATCCAAAAATGAAAGATTTGGTGCTTGCAAACCGTCGATTTACAATTAGATACCTTGCTGCTGATGTTGGAATTTCAAAAAGGATCGGTCAATTCCATTTTGGGCCTCAAACGCGTCTCAATCTCGATTGGTATCGAAAACACCGAATGGACCAGCTCGCACTGTATTGATTCTTCGTGACTTTTTCAGCCAAAAATGAAACTTATATCATTCCACAACCACCGTAGTCACACCATGCGACTTCTGTCTATTCCCTAAACTCAAAAAGACCACTCCAGGGAACACCGTTTTGAGTCGACTGAAGAGATTCAACGTGAAATGCCGCGCGCTCTGAAGGTCAACCATGCCGATGACTTTTTAGCATGTATTGAGGATTGGAAAAAAGTTGGCATAAGTGCATTGTGTTCGGAGGGGATTACTTTGAAGGAGATGAAAGAAATTTGGAAGAATAAATAAAGTTTTTCAAAAAGAAAATAATTGGTCTTCCTTTTTGGGCAGAGTAGTAAGAAGTAAAAGAATGCAAAGTATTGAAATCATTGCTATAATATTTTTAAATTAAATATTGCATATTTAAAAAATAATTTAAATGGAAAATAGAAGTTACTGTAAAATTTTTGTATCCCACTTGGTAGACAGCAACATCTAGATCCCCATCAAAGAACTCATGTGTTCTAATGAAAGGAAGGTAATGAGCGGCTGGTGATCGTTAGGGCTGAGGTTCAATCCTTGCTTTAGACACTGTTTAAAAACGAGAAAATTCGATGGCGTTAGTGATATTCATCATCTTGCATCATGAGTCGGACTATCTGGTGGGAGTTTTTCAGGTTTCCCCCCATTTGATATGCCAATGGGTTGCAGTTCCACACCTCGCGGAAGGCACTGCCATTCTTTTCCAGCAGCACGGAGCCAAGTCAGACTTAAGGCTCGTTCCCACCGAGGCGTGAGGCTTTAAGCCTGAAGCTTTGACCAATACTAGCCTCACAACGTTCGCCTAAAACCGATTTGAAATCCACCGCTTCGAGTTAACCAACTTTCAACTCGAAGCGGAACTTCAACGAAGCGGAACTTAGACGTAATGCTATTTCTGACGTTTCGCTGTGAACGGGTCGAAAAATTTTCTTGCCTGCCGCGGGAATCTTCAACGCTTCACGCCTCGGTGGGGGCCTCACGAGCCTTTATACCTACGCGCTCCATCGCAACAGAAGCTTTCCCTCCTTCCAAGTCACCACACGGGTTCTTGGACTTCGTGTAGTAGATGTTGCTGCCTACATCTAGATAGTGGGATAAAATAAATAAAGATCTTTTAAAAATTATTTCTGGCATGATTGAATAGATAAGATAGCCATAAATATTTATGAACCTGAAAATATTTTACATAAAAAGTTTTATTTGCTATGGAATGGTGGAGAAAGCCCTTCCTATAAATTGATTTAACAAATTAGTATTTTTTTTTATTAAACTTAACATTTACATATTAATTTTCAAAAATAAATTTTTATCATAGATACTTCCAGGCTGCTTGATTTTGATATTTCTTTCAGAGTGAAATTGAAAATTTCAGATGATGCTTATTACGTGTAGTTTATTCTTTAACAAATTTAATAATTTTTAATAATGTTATCATGTGCATTAGCATTAGCGTTTTGTTGTTAGTTTTAATTGTTAGCATTAATATTAATTCGCCAAAACCTGTGTTTTAAATTTCATTATACCATTAAAAATTATTAATTATTAAGATTAGTAAACTTATTAATTACTCATTAAAATATTAAAATATTATTATTAAATTTATTAAAATGTTTAAGAATGTTGTTGAATATTTTAAATATTTTAACAGACTTTTTTTAAACACCGATTATATTCAAACGTTTCTACGAGAATTGTAATGCTCTGTTGCCCACATTTCAAAGTGAAATTAATTTCATATATTTTTAAACTTTTTTGGAGTTATTTATGCATATTCTAAATCTAATATATTAAGTAATGTTTAAGTGCGATAAATCAAATATACTTCATTTATTATTTCATGAGAAAAATTTAGATGAATAATAATTTAAATTTAAAGTAACTCTAAAATAAAAACAAAAGTTTATTAAAAAGTAAAAAAATATAATTTTATATTTTACTTCTCTTTAACTATATTAAATTTATGACTTATAATGCAAAAAAAAAAATAACAAAGCGGAAAGAAAGTGAATATTCTTTGGCTTTGGAAAAAAAGAAAATACTTTTTAAATGATATTGTAACTTCTTGGCCCATAGTAGACCAATAACGGCTTCAAGAAGAGGAGCAGTTTCAGGTACATGAAAACACTTTACAATTTATTTACAAACATTATATACATATATATATATATATATATATATATATATATATGCAGAAATCTATTCACAAAAATTAAAATTAAGGATATAAATTAGATACTGAAGTGCAGTTCTCTCCATGGTAAGAGATTTTCAGAGTTCTCGAATCAACGATTAATCCAAACACGTGGTCTGCCGCAGACTTTAATTATCACATGGCGTTGATACACGAAACCACAAAGGAATCACATTGAAAATAGTCGGAAACTCCGGCCTGTTCGGTCACTTCAGAGAAAAGATAAAAACAACACTCTTCTGGTGGACTCGTAGCAGAAACCTTTCTTCTTCACAAAACACCTGTCTTTTCAGATAATTCGTCAAGAGGGGGGTCAGCTTCCCTCACTTATCACTGGAGTAGACATTTCTCAGCTCGTGGTTTATCACCAATCACGATGGAACAACTTGTGGTATAGTTCATATTCAATCTGTAGTTGTTTCGACCTGTGAAGGTCGCACAGACATTTGTTAATTTTATGAGTCTCATTATACATGATACCGAATATCTGCTATCAGATTTGAGTGACAGGTTTTCTCATTAATACAATTAGTGCTAATTGCATGTAATATGATTATTCATTAGTACTAATTTGCATGTAATATGACTGCACACAATACACGGCTTGTCTGCTGTAAAATTTGAGTGGGGAGTTATTATATGCTTGTCTAATAACATACATTCCTCTCTTCTTGGAATGAAATACCAAATCTCTGCTCTTGAGAAAAAATGCTACACTATACAGCTATTAGAATGATGTGATGTGTGATATAATACAATGTGCAGCTAAGTACACAGGATTTATATTTAAAACGACAAATCTTAACAAAATTTATGTGACATAAGAAGGATTTATATAAATCTTTAAGTAATAGTATTTAATTATACTGAATATGAAAAAAAAAGTTGAATTTTTGTATGACGCTAAATGAGAATACAGCAATAGTGCAAATATCATTTATTTGATATGAGGAATAATTGTATTTGGTAAATTTTGTACATCGTGCTAAGAGTATTTTATTTAATAAAATGCTACTTTTTTTTTGTCTTATTTTCACGAATTTTTTTTATTTAAAATTTTTCAGTAAAAGTAAGACAAAAGATTAAAAAGACCTCCCAATTCTTTAGATCAATTTAACGTAAGTCCCAATCAGGGAGGTCGAACAAGCAGAATAAATACGGATTGGTCGTGTCTGAAGACAAACTTTAAAGTTAAAGATTAACTTATCTAGAGAAACAGTCAAACTATTGGTTAAATTATTATCCTTATCGTAGTTGTTATCTATGTTAAATTATGACCTTTTTTATAGTTGTTTTTATTAATAAATTTAGGATTTTTTATAGGCTATTTATTAATTAAATTATGATATTTTTGTCGGTTTATCTATTGATTAAATTATTTTTGTAATTGTTATCTATTATTGATATTATGATCTTTTTTTTTGTAGTTGTTATTGAAATTATGATTTTTTTTTGTAATTGTTATCTATTATTGAAATTATTATCTTTTTTATTATTGAAATTATAATCTTTTTTGTTGTTATCTATTATTGAAATTATAATCTTTTTTGTAGTTGTTATCTATTATTGACGTTATGATCTTTTTTGTAGTTGTTATCTATTATTGAAATTATGATCTTTTTTTGTAGTATTATTGAAATTATGATGTTATCTACTATTGAAATTATGATCTTTTTTGTAGTTGTTATCTATTATTGAAATTATGATTTTTTTTTTAGTTGTTATCTATTATTGAAATTATGATCTTTTTTTTTTTTTGTAGTTGTTATCTATTATTGAAATTATGATCTTTTTGTAGTTGTTATCTATTATTAAAATTATGATCTTTTTGTAGTTGTTATCTATTATTGAAATTATGATCTTTTTTTGTAGTTGTTATCTATTATTGAAATTATGATCTTTTTGTAGTTGTTATCTATTATTGAAATTATGATCTTTTTTTGCTATCTAGTTGTTATCTATTATTGAAATTATGATATTTTTTTGTTTGTAGTTGTTATTTTTTATTGATATTATTTTCTTTTTTGTAGTTGTTATCTATTAATTAAATTAGGATTTATATTGCAATAAGTTGTTTAATTTATTTCATAGTGATAATATGTGACTAGCACATTTCCTATAACAAAATTCAGTTTCTTATCGCCATATTGTTCAGCCATATCTTGTCATCAAATCAAATTTTTTACAACCTAAATTTCAGAAAGTTTTCTTCTTGGCTTTTAAGCTATATTGAGTGATTCAATTACTAACTGAAAGATAACTGAGAGTGATAAGAATTATAGGTTAACCAATATAATGATCATATAATTGATTCTTTTAAACTATTAATAATATCATATTTAGTTATCTATTGGTAAGTTGAAGATAGTTTTGGCAATTAATTATTAATTATTTTATAATCTTTATCGCAATTAGTTACCTATTGATTAATAAATTACACTTATCCCAACTGATTAGCTTATAGTAATTACTATCGATTATAAATGGCTTAATTATAAATTAATAATATATTATATTTTATTAATTTATAATTAAGTGCTTTTTTTATAATTATAAAAGCTAGTATTTTTTTTTTATAATCATGATTTAAATTTGTCAACAAATATATTTTTTTAAAAATATTTTTTTTTTTAATATTTTTTTTAAAAATATTTTTTTTATTTTCTTTTTAAATATAATTCACAAAAACATATTTTTTATGAAGAGTTGAATATGAGTTTCAGTATTGTAAAATATTTTCGCTATCTGGTGTTTTAGTTATATAATCATTATAAATATATTATTAATAAATATTTATTAATTAAAATTAAAGACTAATTTATCTAGAAAAACAGTCAAACTATTGGTTAAATTATTATCCTTATCGTAGTTGTTATCTATTAGTTAAATTACGATCTTTCTTGTAGTTGTTATCTATTAATTAAATTAGAATTTATAATACAATAAGTTGTTCAATTTATTTCATGGGACGAGCACAATTCCTATAATAAAATGCAGTTATCTTTTATCAAATCAAGTTTTTTATAACCGTAATTTCAAAAATTGTTCATCTTGACTTCAAAGTACATTGAATGATTCAATAATCAACTAAGAAATAACAGAGAGTGATAAAATGTGTAGTTATAAAAGTGTATCATATAATTGATTCTTTTAAACTATTAATATTATCATATTTAGTTATCTACTGGTAAGTTGAAGATAGTTTTGACAATTAGTTAATAATTCGTTTATAATCTTTATCGCAAATAGTAATCTATTGATTAATTAATAATAGTTATCACAATTGACTAACTTATATTAATTACAAACTACTATAATAGTCTTAGTTATAAATTTTATTATAATATTTTATTTTTAAATTTCTAATCATGATTTAAATTTGTCAACAAATGTGTGTTTTTTTTTTCAAAATCGTTTTCCATATTTTCTTCATAAACATATTTTATAAAATAATATTTTGTATGAAGTACTTTAGTAAAAAAAAAATATTTTTATATAAGGCTAGATATCAGTTTCAGTATTGTAAAATGTCACTATCTGGTGTTTTAATTTTATAATCATTATGAATATTTATTAACAAATACTTATGGTTCGTTGATTTTGAGATCTCAAAATTCATTAAATATTGTTTCAAGTTTGATTTCTTTTTTTGTATTAAGCATATAAGTCCATTGAATATTGTACTATAGTTAAAACGCTAATTGTATGGAAAATTGGCAAGAGTCCAAGTCGAACAAATTCAGTGGCGTAAAAGGACAGAAAGGTATTTTCCGCGAGTGTTTTTCTCCACCCCCACCCCACATATTTAAATAGGACTAAGAAGAAAAAGAAATATTTTCAAAGTTATTACTCAACTTGAGTTTTTTATATTATTTTTCTTCTTATTAAATTCTTTGATGTTGTTGCTATTGTCGAATCTCTATGGAAAGGAAGGACAGTCCCTGTTGTGATGGAGCACTCTTGAGTATGGGATAAAATTTGTAAAGCTTCAAACAGATAGTACAATTAACGCGGCAAGATGCTGAACATCACAGACGCCACCGAGACTCCTCGTTTTTATGAAACAGTGTCTATAACAATGCCGGCAACGCATTGAACACTCCTTCCTAATGCTCAGTAGCGGCACGCGTTGCCAGTCGGCAATAAACATTGTAAAGTACTGTATTTCATTAAGCATTATCGCATTTCAGCATATCCACTTAATACTATCAAACAACATTTTTTAGTGAGGACATTTAGGGGTAACTACACCATATTTGCGTATCGTATGGGATTAAGCCCGGAAACCCCACCAAATAGTCTGACTAACAATGCAAGATGCTGAACACCACAAACGCCATCGAGTCACCTTTTTTTCTGAAACAGTGTCAACAACATTGAAACTCCGCCTAGTGCTCATCAGCGCAGCATGTTGCCACTAACCACGAGTCGAACTAATATACTTTTATAATATTACATATATTTTTCGTAATACTTTCTTAATAAAGTCAATTACATCTGTAGGTCGAACGTAGGTAATACATTTCATTTTCGTGTTATTCGATAAAAAATATTCTATGTATTGTAAATTATTTCATTTTCTTTCTCTTAATGTGGAAAGGAAACTACTATATTTTCCAGAATTTTCTATGATCCAATCACAAAAAGAAACTATTGAAAATCAATTTCAACATAGTTTTAGAATTTCTTGAAAAAAAATTTATTTTTTTTTTTTAGTTTATTGTTAAATTCCAGAAACATCTACAACTGTTGATGCATGATATATATATGTATATGTGTGTGTGTGTGTGTGCGTGTGTGTGTGTGTGTATGACAAAAGAAATCCTAAATTCCCTGAATATTGCAAAGAACATTTATTTATTATTTATATTTCTTTATTTCATTTTTTTTTCGTTTCAGGAAGAGAAGAGTCAGATAATAACAACCAACGTCTGGCTGAACCTGGTAAGAGAATTTATCTTTCTGCATTGTAAATTTATGCATGAATGCATTGTCTGTTTTATTTTTTGTTTCCTGAATATTATGAGAAATCTTAATAGGAAAAATTTCTATATTATGATAAATATTAAGTAATATCTATAATCAAATATAAACTTTTCACTTAAATTTAATTAAATTTTGCACATAATTTGAATTATTTATTTTTTACAAAATTTTTAAATGTTTGCAGAATGCAATGATTAGAAACTGATGTTGAGAAATTAAATAAAATGGAGTTGATCTTTTATATTACTTGTTTATCTTTCCATCTTTCTGTTTTTCTATCCACTTTTATTTAATTTTTTACATATTCTGAATAATGTTTTTATAAATTTAAAAAATTTTGAAAACAGAAATGATTCTATATTGATGTTGAGAAATTAAATAAAATAAAATTGATATTTCTATATTATTTATCTCTCTATATTTCTATTTTGCTTATCAATCTTTCTATATTGTTTATCTTTCTATTTTTTTATCTATCCATATAAATTTAATTAAATATTTTATATATCCTAAATAATTTCTTTTATATAAAAGTTTAGAAGTTTTTCAGAATGAAATTATCTGAAACTGAAATTGGGAAATTAAATAAAATGGAATTCATCTTTCTATATTGTTTATCTATCTATCTAAATTTAATTAAATTTTTATATACTCTAAATAATTTCTTCTTATACAAGTTTAAGATTTTTGTAGAATAAAATGAACCGAAAATGATGTTGAGAAATTAAATAAAATGTCGATGATCTTCCTATATCATTTATCTTTCCATATTACATATCTATCTTTCTATGCTGCTTATCTTTCTATATTACATGTCTATCATTATATATTGCTTATCTTTCTACATTTCTATTTTGTTTGTCTATGCAAAATTAATTTTTTTTTTACTTATTCTGAATTATTTCTTTTTATAAAAGTTTAAAATTTTTACACAATAAAATCATCATTATATAAAATCGAGTTGATATTTCTACATTGTTTATCTTTCTATCTTTCTATTTTTTATCTATCTATCTATATTAATTAAATGTTTTACGTATTTCGAATAAGTTATTTTTTTAAATAGTTTAAAATATTTTCAAAATAAAATTATCTGAAACTGATATCGAGAAATCAAATAAAATGAAGTTGATCTTTCTATATTGTTTATCTTTCTAAATTACGTGTTTTTCATTTTGTATTGTTTATATTTCTATGCTGCGCCTTTATATTTTTATTTTGTTTATCTATCTATCAAAATTTAATTAATTTTTTTTCATTTCTGAGTAATTTTCTTTTTATAAAAATTTAAAATTTTTCCAGGATGAAATTATCTGAAATTGATGTTCTGAAATTAAATAAAACAAAATTGCTCTTTCTATATTTTGTATCTTACTATATTGCGTGTTTATATTTCTATATTGGTTATCTTTCTATATTTATATTTTGTTTGTTTTTCTATATTTCTATTTTGTTTATCTTTCTATATTTCTATTTTGTTTGTTTTTCTATATTATTTTGTTTATCTTTCTATATTTCTATTTTGTTTATCTATCTATCTAAATTTAATCAGTATTTCTACATATTCTCAATAATTATTTTCTATAAAAGCTTAAAATCTTTGTAGAATGAAATGATCCAAAATTGATGTTGAGAAATTAAATAAAATGGAGGTGATCTTTCTACACTGTAAATATAACTAAGTGCGAATAATTCAATGCTAGGTAGTTCAAAATTTACATGTAAAGTTCAAATTATACTTTAAATTTATTTATTTAAAAACTGATACAACTTGCATCGTATTAATATCAATATAATAAATCTTACTAACTATATATTTTTTAATTTTATACTGTTTCAAACTAATCAATTAAGTTAAAAAATAATGAAAAAAAAACCATCAATTATGAAACACCGTTTTTTTTTTTTTTTTTTGTAATTTTTATCGATTTTTTTTCTATCAAATTTACTCTGAAAAGTTTTGCATCATTACAAAAAAAAGAAACAAAGAAATATCCGTTCCGCCACATAATTATTTATTAAGTACTTATTTGGAGAGGTGGATATGAATGGTTTTCAAAAAAATAGAAACCTATTCATCGTTGAAATAAAACCCGAAACAAAATCTTGAGAAAAGAAGGGTTTTCTTTTATGTAGAAAAAATATGCAAAAATCATCGATCATCTTTTGAGACTTAAATTGCATTCATTACAGTTTCAGTCTCTCATGATAGTAACGAAGTTTCCAGCATCTACTTCTTCTTCCTTTGAAATGGGAAAGAAACGTTGAATTTGTTTCTGCACTCGCGTTCCCTGAGAGACACTTCTGAAGAGAAATATTCTTCAAACACATGCAGGAAATTAACTTACAAAATTGTTCACAATAAATGGGTTTTGTGCATAAAAATCTTTTATTGAAATTGTAAGCAAACAAGAAACAATTGGTTGTGATTATTTCCTGCCGAAGACATGACCAAATGATTGTTGCACATTGTTACCCCAGTGATTGATAGATGACTTTCCCACTTGTGGTCTTGGCAGTATAAATGCAGCAAATTGGCATTTGTGATCTTGGCAACATTAATACAGCATCTTGGCAGCATAAATGCAGCATCTTGGCACTTTAAGTCTTGGCAGGTTTACAGTCTCTCATAAGGAGAGAAAGTATATTTCGCGTACCTTGCGCTTAGCCGAGTTTCGGATTATTGGCTTAGAAGTGGAATTCTTCCACAAATTTGTAATTATCTATCTTTAAAGATGTTAAATATTGTATGTCTCTATTTGTATGTGCGTGGTGATTGTGCAAATAAAGCTGTGAGTTCTCACCCGCGTCTCAAATATATCAACCCAACCTCAAGGCCAGTTACAATCTGATTGCCCAACCTGCACACTTCACTGTGATGCCTGAGCGTATGATCCATACCAGTCCATTACAATCTGGGACCCGAATACACACACTAGAACACAACTTTTAGATTTATACTAGCATATTGGCTACTTCATCTCTTTTTTGTGTTGTTGTGACTAATCCTCAATGTCCTGCAGTGCGGGACGGACATCCCATGAATGATCTACTCATGGATGGAGGGAAAGGGACAGTTTCTGTTGTGATGGAGCACCCATAGGTAGAAGTCTGACTTTTGCTCCGTGACGCTCTTACAATCATATGAGACCGGGACCTACGGCTTAAAGTTGTTTCCGAACCACTAGAAACATTCATGGCACCGACGGGACTCGAAACCTGTGGTACCGAGCGCCAGAGCGCTAACCACCCGACCTTTCAGGCCCATTTCATCTCGTATTATCCAATTGTAGCTTGGTACGGAATAAATAGAGAATAATTTAATACTCATAAGTCATAACAAAATATATTCGAAGACAAGAATGAATAAAAATGTTTTTATCCACCAACAGAGAATGTTTTAAACATTTGAAACGATATCTTCTCTCACAAACTCTTAAACAAAGTAACACCGAAACTATAGTAGCATCCATTCATAGTTAACCTATTGACATCCTTATGTCTGAAGTGGTATCAATCATCCTAATGTTGTCAATAGATTAACGGATTCTTAGGTCACGTATAAATAGATCAAGTAGAATTAGGTAATATGATCAGGAAATACATATATCACACCCATAAATCGATATATTAGGGCAAATATATATTTGAGCATTGCATTTTATCGGATGTCAGTAAATAAATCTCTTTTGGTAAAAATTTATTTTTATATTTGTATTTATTTTGAAAAACGCATATTTTGATGAAATAATAAATTTTCGGATATGATATTATATTTTGTCATACATAAGTATTTTAATAATTACACTTATAATTTTGTTATCTATAAGTAAATGTATCTTATTTATATGAAAGAGATTATTAGAAAATATAAAAGACGGCAAAAGGCAGATATCAAACATTTATTTATTTATTCCATTTGGTATATTTACTTCACACTGGCAGGTTCTACAACTTCGCAGAAGGCTAAAACTTTGCTCGTTTACGATATTAATACGCTTTTATTAGTTTCACTTGCATGTTCTATTCATGTAACTGACTTTTCGGGCTCGATTTTGCCCTACTTTAAGCGATCAGATTTAATTTAAACGTTGTAGACTTATCAAGGAAAGACGACTATTAAAATATTTTGATAAGTTTATTATCTCATCATGATTAGGATCGCCAGGATTAGTGATTTTATTTTAAATTATGAAGAGCACTTTTAACCCGTGCAGAATAAAAGTACCTAAGACATTCAAACTTACGTGGGACAGCGGCACAACGGCTAACGCACCGGACTACGGATCAGAAGATTGTCTGTTCGAATCCTGGCTGGCTCGAAATATTCGCGTTTAACCTTTGTTTTACTCACAATTAAATTATTGTAAGAACTATACTTCTAGTCGTCCGTACCGGGACCTCATTTAAATATTATACTTTAAAAATACTAAAGAACACGCTTTTAGTGTTAGTAAAAAATAATTGTTAACATAAGAATAAAATGACTGACGAGAAAATGAATGTCACTGTTCTAAAAGCGTGGGGTGTTTTTGTATGACATTTTTAAACTAATTCTGCATTTCGGAATGAAACTAGTGAAAAATTATAACGATTGATATCGAGCACCCCACGCCTTTAGAACAGTGACATTCATTTTCTCGTCAGTAATTTTATTCTTATGTTAACAATTATTTTTTACTTTTTAGTTTGATTAACTCTAAAAGCGTGTTTTTAGTTTTTTTAAACTATAATTTTTTTTTGTATTGATATCGCTTATAATTAAAAATAAATTTGTGAATTACTTTTACATCTATTTTCCTAATGGTAATCTGCAGTACAATTTTGATGCCTTGTGAATTGCAATGCATTTTTTAAACGCATATTGACTATGATAAACTAATCAAAGTTTGATTATTAAAATGCAATAGGTTGTGGCTGTGTACTAGTTATATGTTAAATTCTACTATAGAAAAAACCATTTAACGTTATATTAAAAACAATATCTTAGTTTTGACATAATAATATTACGATATTAATTCTTTGACATCATAATGCATTCATAATTTCACATTATAATGCATTTTAATAAATTGGAATTATATAATTTTTACATTATATTAAATTTGAAAAACACATATAATAAATTTTTCAGATATGAAAATGCTCTAATTCAATAAAAAAAACTTTTAATTATTAGAAAATATAAAATAAAATGTTATTCTAATTTCTTACAAACTAGGAGATACGAATTTTCAAAAAAAAAAATAATAATATTTCGTGAAAATATTTCAAAGTGATAGTTTCAAATGTTCCAGGTAGAAAATTATAAATTTCTATCAAGAATATACAAAAATACAAATACATTGATAAATAGAAAATATTGACGAATTACATTTAGCTTTGCTTGTTACAAAAAAAAATAATGGTTGTCTAAAATATATATTAAATTAATTTAATAATATCTGCGATATGCTATACGCTTTTTATTTTCTTTTGCTACTTATTTTAGTTACAGTGTTTATATATAAAAAATTAAAGGAAAAATAACTTTTATTGCTTCTTTTTAATACGCTTTTATTAGTTTCACCTGTATGTTTGTTTGTTACTGACTCTTTGGGCTCGATTTTGCCCTACTTTAAGCGCTGAAATTTAATTCAAACATTGTAGACTTAGCAATGACCGACGACACTAAAATATTTTCATAAGTTAATTATCTCATAATGATTAGGATCGCCAGGATTAGTGATTTTATTTTAACGTATGAAGAGCGATTTAACCCACATAGAATGAAAGTACCTAAGACATTCAAACTTTCGTGGGACTATGGCACAACGGATAACGCGCCTGACTAAGGATCAGGAGATTACCTGTTCGAATGCTGACTGGCTCGCCATATTCGCATTTAGCCTTTGTTTTACTCACAATTAAATTATTGTAAGAGCTATAGTTCCAATCCTCCGTACCTGGACCTCATTTAAATATTACAGTTTCAAAACACAGCACGCTTTTACAGTTAATCAAACTAAAAGTAAAAAATAATTGTTAACATAAGAATAAAATGACTGACAAGAAATAGAATGTCCTGTTTTAAAAACGTAGGGTACTCGATATCAATTCTTATTATTTTTCACTAGTTTCATTCCGAAATGCAGAGTTGGTTTAAAAATGTCATTCAAAGTACATGTAGAATGAAAATTAAAAAATACACTAAATCATTCAATGAAAAATCAATAACTTTATTAGAAATTGGCTATTCATAATATTTAAAGCCATAGAGATTCTTTAAAGAACATTATGTTCATTGTTTTTTTAAGGACTATACAAGATGTTTGAAATATGAAGGACATTTTTTTACTGCGTGTGCTATTTTTTTTTTCGTAACAATTAAGTTATGAAAAAAAAAATATTTTTCTATTTTGCATTGATTGAAATATTGCCTCCTAGAAAATACAAAAATAACTGCAATAGAATACCAAATCACCCATCGTATGGTAATATGAATATTATTCATCATCGGCGCAACAGCCCCATCATGGGCCGAGGCGCCTGTTTACTGGCAGATGGTTTCTTTTGATGATGTGGGGTTGTCCGCCCTACGATGTACAACGAAAGTGAATTCTGAACCACGTGTTGTCGGTGGGTGTTTTTATGTGTGTGTACACGCGCGAATTCCACACTCATATATATATATATATACACTGACTACCAATAAGTATTTGGACACCTGTGATAGAAAAGAAAAAACGAACTTCATTAAAAATCAATAGTTGGTAGAGCCTCCACGAGAGGCAATTACAGCGTGAACCCTCCGGGCATACTTTCCACAAGTCTTTTGTATGACAGCTAGTGGTATTTTCTTCCACTCGGCTTGGAGAAGACATAGAATTCCTTCACCGATTTTGGATGGGTAGTGCACCCCTGAATTCGACGATGCAACGCGTCCCAGAGGTTAACGATAGGGTTGAGATCTGGGTTATGGGCAGGCCAGTCAATTCGATGAACTCCATTGGCACCATACTAAGCCTTTGTTAACGTCGAAACATGACAACTGGCATTGTCGTCCTGATAGTAACAGGGGTCCAACCCGTAAAACTGCCACAACGTAGGAAGCACATTGTCATCCAAAATAGTGCAATAGGCATCGGCGTTGAGCTTACCATGAATGGGGACCAAGGGTTACAGTTCATACCAGGAGAAACACCCCCAGGCCATAATTCCACCTCCGCCGAACTTGACTGTTGGTACAATGCATTCTGGCAAGAGACGTTCTCCAGGCAGACGCCAGACCCAGACCCTGCCATCCGAACGGTAAAGGGTGAACCTTGATTCGTCACTCCAAAGAATCCGTTTCCACTGATCTACAGTCCAATTTCGATGTACTTTGCATCACATTAACCGAGCAACGCGGTTGGACTTTGTGATTAAAGGCTTATGGACAGCAGAACGACCATGAAAACCATGCAGATGTGCTTACGGATGGTATTCATTGAAACAATACTCCCGGATGCCTGTTGAAACTCACGGATGAGGGCCATCGGTTGGGTGCGGTTCTTCCGAATTTCTCTGGTGAGCACTCGTCGGTCTCTATCTCCCAGTTTCGTTGGTCTGCCGACTCGGGGCACATTCCGACAATCACCGCTCACATTCCACTTCTTAATCACATAGGCCACTGTCGATTTTGGGTACTACAGATCGCTAGATATGTCCCTTAAGGATTGGCCACATTTGTGATACCCGATAATTATACCTTTCTCGAAATCAGAGAGCTCCGAACTGCGCGGCATCTTGCATGCGACTAATGTCGATGCTGTTTCCTACACGATATATACCGGCGGAGTCCGTGACGTACCTCAGGACAGCAGATATCGTCATTTGCATAGGTGTCCAAATACTTATTGGTAGTCAGTGTATATATATACATATACATACATATATATGTATATATATACACACATATACATATATATGTATATATATATACATATACATTATATATGTATATATATATATACATATATAAATATACCTGTCAAAAGCCAGAATATACACTCTTGTCTATTCTGGTGGAGTATGTAATGTGGTATTAAGTGAAATTCTTTATATACACTCCACTGCAATGTGCTGCCACCTGCCTTTTGTGATTGGTTATTTCACGTTGACGTCGAAAATAAGTGGTGGTCACATTAATGTGACTGGACTGTGTATATAAGCATATAATTATTTTTCTTGCAAATTGAATGTATAATTGAATGTAATGTAATTCTTGCAAATTGAATATTGGTTATTTCTTGCAAATTGAATTTATGTGAATGCAAATTGAATGTCTCATTATTTAAAACATTGTAATCCGTGTGATTCATACCCAATAGTGAATCGCATCCATTGCAGTCACTCTTTTTTAAACAAGGAGACTCTATGGCGAATCTGACAACGTGCTGTAAGCGATTCGCATTAAAATTCATGCTCTGTTAGATGTAAGTTTTCTGGGATTTTCCTTGCATGAAAAACGAATACAAGTTAGTAACTCCTATAAAGCCAAAATGGAGTTTAATGTTGTAGGTGGACAATCGTTGTACGTATATGAAAAACACGATTGCTGACTCGTGGCTCAGTGGCAACGTGCGCCCCTGGTGAGCCTTAGGTCTGAAGTTCAGTCCACTGACGGTTTTATTATAGATACTGTTTCAAAAAAGGAAGAGACTCGATGTCGTTTGTGATATTCAGAATCTTACCTCATTAATCGGACTAACTGGTGGGAGTTTCACGGGTTTTCTCCCTTACTATAGGCCAAAGAGGATAGAACCCCCTAAAAGTCCTCCACAAAGGTACTGTCTCTTCCTCAACGACTCGGAGTTGTTGTCGTATCCCTCATGGAAGGATGGAAGAGGGATGCAGCTTCTGTTGTGATGGAGCACCCGTAGGTAGAAGACTTACTTTTGTTCCGTGACCCTCTTGCAGTCATAGGGGACAGTCATATCAAACTGGGACCAAATCCAAATCCGGGCTTAAAGTGGTCCGAACCACTACAAACAGTCATGGAAGCGCCGGGACTCGAACCCGAAACCTGTGGTACCGAGCGCGCTAGACACTCGGCCATTCAGGCCCAGTGGTTCGGCGTAACGTTGGGATATGGAGTGTCCATCCCTCACTGCAGGCACAGAAAAACAGGAGTCCCAGCCAATGTTCTACACAAAATTGTAGTGTTCACCGACGTCAATTTAAACCAACGAGATTGTATAAAAACATGCATCAATTAGCTTTCTATGAAATGTTTCTTAAAATTAATATTTTGGAAAAAAATTTGTTTGTTTATTTGTGACTAATCCTCAATGTCCTGCATTGCGGGACGGATATCCCATGAGTCTCATGGACGGAGGGAAAGGGGCAGCTTCTGTTGTGATGGAGCACCCGTAGGTAGAAGACTTACTTTTGTTCCGTGACCTCTTGCAGTCATAGGGGACCTGGAGCTACGTCTTAAAGTGGTTTCCGAAACACTACAAACATCCATGGCACCGCCGGGACTCAAACCCGAAACCTGTGCTACCGAGCGCCAGAGCGATATCGCCCAGCATTCGTAAAAATGTATCAATATTACGATCAATATTTATTTATCAAAATTTATAGATTGTAAAAATTTATCAATAACTAATGAAGTGGGAAGGATCTTTGAAACAGGTCCTCCCCAAAAAATTATAATAATAATACATTCTAAAAATACAGTAAATATGTTATAAAAATTAATTATAATGTACAAAATAATTTTAAAATGTATATTCTTTTAAAAAAAAAATCTTTGTTCAATGTATTTATTTATTAGCAACCTTTGAAAGTACTTTAATTCTGCATTATTTCAAAAGCAATGCATTTTAATAAAGTATAAAAAATCATTTATGTATATCGAAATATGCCTCTTATGTTAATATAAAAATGGCTCATCTTATTTCTCTTTACCAAACAAACTGAGGAAATATCCCGTCTTCAAATAAGATTATAATATTCTGGAGAGTACTTAAATTTCCATTATCTTTCTAATTAATTTTCCCGAGTCAAATTAATTAGTTTCTCTTTTTTTTTTATAATTCTTAAATCTAAAACTTGTTGCAAACCACAGCTAATACGGATGCATTGTTCTTTTTGTCATTAGGAAGAGAAATAATGTTTGTACTTTTGAAAGTAAAAATTCATTATCTTTTGTTCATAAAATTAAAGCAGTAAAATTACTTAATTACGGTAATCCATAACATAAAAGAATATGGTTTCCTTACTCTTACGATTGTAATATTGTATATTATTATTTTTGCCAACCTTTATAGCAATTTAAAAGTTTAAGATTTATTTATAATTTACTTTAATATTAAAAAAAATAAATTAATATTTATTTTATTCGAATTTTTTTAAAAAGAGTACATTTTATTTGTAGTATTAGTAATTGCTGTGTGGACCTGATGACCGAGTGAATAGCACTCGGTGCCACAGATTTCGGGTTCAAGTCCCAGCGGTACCATATATGTTGTAATGGTTCGGAATGTACTTTTAAACCATAGGTCCCGGTCTACTATAACTACTACTACTACTACATCACACCCCATCATTGTGCCTAGAGCTGAGTTGCCCCTAGACAGTTTGGGAATGATGTGGGTGAGAAGTCTGATTGGGCTCCGTGATGCTCTTACAGTCCTATGAGACCGGGACAGACCGGCCATAAAGTGGATTGCAGCCACTGCAAACATTCATGGTACCGCTGGGACTCGAAGCCGGAACCTGCGACATCGAGCGTTAAAGTGCTAGACACTCGGCCATTCAGGTCCCGGCCAACTGTAACTGTAAAGGCGTTGGGCATAGGACAAACCCCCTTAAGAGGAATACATCCCCTGTCTCGAAATCTACCGTAAGCAGATAGCCTTAGATCATCATGAGGTTGTTACCAATGAAGAAGAAAATGTTGTACTAGTAGTAGTTAGTTGTTAAATTAGCTGAAATTAATTATTGTGAAAAAAATTACGCAAAATATGCAATATTTAAAATCTATTATATAAAGCCAAACTGATATCAAGGATAGCAAGTTGGATTTTCTTGCTCAGATATACAGTTTTGAACACGAAAAAAAACGAAATAGAGCAACGCCACCATGTGTCCGGAATGAACACATGGAATCTGTATGTAGAGATGTTCTTTATTTGAATTTAGAGAGAATGGTAAGAACGTCCAATTGGGGTTATTCTTTTAAAATCATGATGAGACACTATGGTTGCAGAATAGAACGATCTCAGTAGTGCAACGACAAACTAGAGTTTTTCTAACAAGGAATAATGATCGTGAAGAATGTGAATCATTATTTTTAAAACGTTTATAATGAGGCAACTCAAATCTTTATTAAAGGATTTGCAGATGAATAATAAAACTTTAGCAACTATTTAGAGACGAATCTACAAAATGAAACACTCATTATAGAACTTCTGCAGATATTTTAAATTCATTGTTTCTTCAATTCTTATAAAAAAATTAGTCATTATAATTTTCTTTATGAACTTTAAGAATGTTTGTTTTTAGTAAGCCTATTTTTTTTCGCAACTTGTATGAGTCGTAAAAAAAAAAACTTAAAAACTTAAAAAAAAAAAAAAAATGTAGACGGTAATTATATATAATTACAATGAATTAATTTGGTGATTATGAATAATAGATTCCTTTTGTAGATTGATTTATTACCGTGTGTAACGGCATAATATGGGTCAAAGAATCAGACAAATTACGTTTGCCCTGGGTAACTTTGAATCTGCTACATATCTTGTATTTTAGTATATATAGTAAGTGTGGCTAACAGACTCACATCAAAATGTTTTTTTCCCTTTACTTTTCAAAAGCCGTAAAAGTTGTTTAAAATTATTTATTTAATTTTTACAAGGGGTTCTAATCATATATTTGTTTCTACGATAATTTAAGTGATTTTAGGTGTATAATTCTACAGATTTATTTCTGTCCACATTGTTAATGACAGTGACTTTAAAGAAGATCTCAAGGGATTATCATTACTCCTGCATTGTTAAATGAATTCATCCAGAACACATATTTACTTTATCGTCAATCTCTGTTGTCTAGAAAATTCTTGTTTAATATCATGAGCCCTGTCTTTGCATAGTCTTATCAGAGTATTTGTAATTAAATTTCATTCAAATTTGTTAAACGATATTCTTATAAATTTTCGTATGAGTAATTAATCATTGTTTTTTGCAATAAAGGGTGGTATTAGTAATTCATGTAACAATTTATTTTTAAGTTTAATTTTCATTAACGGTTTAGTTATATGTAATTTTAATTACACTAACAAATCGTTTTGCCATATCACAGTATAAAATATCAACAACTAGGCAAGTACTTATTTAATAAATATTTAATAAATTTTTCAATGTCGTTTTTACCCCTATCACAAAATTAGGAGTGAAAAATTTATTTGGTACATATTGAACATTTTTTTTTAAATTTATGCAAGTAAAATTTGTTCAAATGTTTATAGCAGGAGCCATTAATACTACTGTGATTATTATTTTTTTTTAATAATTTAACTATTTTTACTACTGCGACAACTTAATTGTCTATTATTCTACTGTATATTTCATAAAGTGATAATTGAAATTTAGAAAATATTAAATTTCAAAATAATTTTACCACCATAGTTGGACATAACTTTAAAATTTTTGAACACATTACGACCTTATAGAAAACTATAAATAATATTTCTAGTTTAAACAAATTGATTAGTAAAGTTAAATTTAAACTGTCTTGAAAATATGCATTTATGCTTGATTTAAAATCGAGAATGATTTATCAATGCTTTGCTATATATATATTTATCATTTCAATTATCATGCACGCATATAGTGTGGTTTTGGACAATGTGTATGTTTACGCTATTTTCAATCACACTTCTCGTGTCAAATCTTCAAGTGAAAACCAGTTCGCTGTCGAAATGTTTTCATTCGACTATTTGTCTTTTAACTTTGAAGTACCGTGAATGTTGCAAGTTTATGCTTCTGCTCAACTTCGACAGGTCATTTTTCTGAACTGCATGATTCCAAATAATAATAATAAGAAGAAGAATTTAAACAAATGATCAACCAGATACAATAAAGTAGCATGGTTCTTAAAAATTGTAGCCCTCCTATATCCAGAAATGAGAAAAATAAGTAACATGAAAAAAAAAAAAAAATAATAAAAGTCAATTCCTACTTTCTTTTTCACTATATTGCAAAAAGTCCTTTATAAATAATTTTCATTCATTTTTTTAAGTATATCTGGGCCAGCTATTGGTAGATATATGCAACTTAAACAAAATAAACTATAATTAATTAATTAAATTTGATTAATGAATTAATATTTGAAAAACTGTATCAACATCAAGTGTCATCCACTAGAAGTTAAAAAAAAAAATGTATTTGAAGTTGAGTGGATGAACGATTGGAGTATTTTATGAACGATTGAAAATTTGAACAAGATATATATAGGGAGAGTGTGAGCTAATAGAAGGAATTGAAAAAAAGGAAAGTAATAAGAAATTCTCAGCTTGATAGATATTTTCTCTGTGTACCTTCTAAATTACATCACTCCAATATGAGAAGAGAAACCTAAGAATTCTAGATATAAAATTATTTCTCATAACTTCGGTGTTTCGAGGACAGGTCTTTTGCCAACTTCTCTTTAAAATTGTTAAATATGTTGGGATGAATCGATTTTTGTGTATATTGAATATTTTGCCCTTTCAGCACATTCGGTTCTCATTTTGAGAATTACTGATTGAACCACTCAGACGAAAATTAGTCATGTATTAAAAAAACTGAAAAAAAATTCTACAATTTGATTTGTTTTTATTTATTTTTAGTTTAAATAATTAATTAATTTAAAGTTTTTATGTTTTTCAATTCCTACTATTAACTCACACTCTCCCTACATATACATTTTTCAAATTTTCAATCGTTCATAAAAGACTTTTTATTCATCCACTAGAGTTCAAATACATTTTTTTGAACTCGTAGTGGATGACACTGGATGTTAATACAGTTTTTTCAAATTTTAATTTATTAATTAAATTTAATTACATAGTAACAAACAACAATAATAGTCCAACACCATATATAAAAAAAAAAAATGTAAAATTGCGAGGAAATTCGCTTTCTATTTTGCCACTTTATATTGTGATTCTGTCAGATGTATATACATATTTATATTAATTGTAATCATTTAATAAAAAAAGTAACTGAAATAAAATTTTTCTTTGCTGACCTAAGTAGGAATTGACTAAAAAAATTTTTTTAATTTTATTCTTGTTTTAAATACAGTAGAAAATTGAACTATAGGGAATATTCAAAAATTACTGTGAAAAAAATACCAGAGTTTGTTAAGACGTCTTTCAATTAATTAATTAAGATGGATTTAAGCTTCAGAAATAATTAAGAGTGTATTGAGTATTAATTAGGAAAGTATATCCCTGTCGGAAGGAAAACTCCAATTTTTTTTTTTTTTAAGAAATCATTAAAATAAAAAGTTTAATTCCTAAAGATTTACATTTTATATTGAAGCTAGTAATACGTGTTTGCATTTTTTTATTTAATTTTTAAAAAATTATGCAGTTTTATAATTCTTAGATTTAAATTCTAAGAACTTATTTGCTTCTGAGAAAGTTGGACAATAACTGAATTTTCTTTCTTAAATCCGTAATGAATCTCCTGGGAGAAATTCAGAATACAGAGTAAATATTTTATTCTGAAAGAATAAAAAAAGCATACTAACGCACAAATTAATAGAACACATACAATATGGAGAGGCCTGATGGCCGAGTGACTGGCGATTGGTGCCACAGGTTTCGGGTTTGAGTACCACTTTACCATGGATGTCTGTAGTGGTTCGGAATCCACTTTAACGTAGGTCCCAGGTAGGACTAATATGGCCATAGAGCGTTGGGCTGACAGTCCTAAATAGTAAAAATACAACATCTAATGTCTAGAAATCTACCAGTATGCAGAGAGACAAAATAAATGGTAACGCATTGTAAGAATGATTCCGTAATTAATATTAAAATTTGTATAATTTTATTGGGGCATACTAGAAATATACAAACATGAATTTACTGTTTTGTAACCATGATTCATCCTACACACTATTAAGAGTGCATTCTGTGGTGTTCAGGAGAAATAGTCAGTTGGTCTACAAACTCTCACACTCCTGATGATCGAGGTACTAGCGTTTTGGTGCTCGGAGCCATAGGTTTCGGGTTCGAGCCCCGGCGGTGTCATGTACATTTGTAGTGGTTCAGAATCCACTTTAAACGTAGGTTCCAGACTAATAGAGCGTTGGGCTAACAGTTCTAAATGGTAAAATATACAACATCTAATGTCTAGAAATCCGCCAGTAAGCATACGGCCTTGGCCCAGCATAAGGCTGTTGCGCCACTGATCGTGGTACAGTATGAATCAAACAAAAACAGAATTTATAGAAAATAATGTCTTTGGGACAATTACATGTCTGCTCATGAAGGAAAACAACAACTAGATATTACTCATTACAAAATATAACATAAATTAACTACAATTATTGTATGGCACAGCTTCTCACCTCTTCATACTCAACATTAAATTATACAACATTTGTTGTCCACACTTCAATGAGCAGCTGTTTCAGTTATTGAAATTTCTCTCGCGGATATAATGCAGAGGTCTCCTCAAAGCACCCCACACATGTTTTATAAAATTTAAATGGAGGTATGCTAGCTAATCTATTTCAGTTATACTTTCAATTTTAACCGCCCAAGTTTGATGTGACCTAGCATTATCTCAAATGAAATCTGCATCAGTAACAACTCAGAACATACTCACGCCGAGATTTGGTATGATTTGTAGCTCTACGATCATTTCTTGTACACTTTAGGCCTGGGATGGGCAAACTTTTTCGGTCGCGGGCCAAAAATCGGAAAAAAAAAGTTTGGTGGGCCAAGATAAATTTTTCTAAAATTTTAAAAACAATATACAAGTATTACAATTCCAATCTGTGAGATGAATGAAATGCGATTTCATTTTTAAAAGTTCCTTCTATTGAGGTTCGAAGTGAGATGTACTGATTCTAAGGAACGAGGCTAAATGCTCATCTGTCAGTCTACTTCTGGGATAATTATTTCTAAGGTTCATAGTTGGAAACACTTGTTCGCATATATAAGATGAATCAAACTGAAGATGCAAGATGAAGTTGTGTTTTGCAGAACAAAAATATAAAAAGTAAAAAGATCATCGGTACTTTAAAAAAAAAAAGAAAAACATCATATTTAATCAAAGTAGAAAAAGAGAGGAATATATAATATATAAATATATATTTCTTTTAATTTGCTTTTTAATTTGGACCAGCAAATTAAAAATTCTATTCTCGGGCCGGATAGAACTTTCATTAGCATTAGCCCGCGGGCCATAGTTTGTCCATCACTGATTTAGGCTAATTAGAAAGTGACCTATAGTATAACTTGGGCTTCGAAGCACTCACAAACATCCATTACACCACCAGGATTGGAACCTGAAGCTTGCTAGTAGCAATGGCTAGAGCGCTAGCCAATTGACCACCAGGTCACTCAGACGAGGATTAGTTGCTAACAATAGTGATCTCCAATCTTTGTCGAAAGTTTCGTGCGGTGTCAATTAGAATCTTCGTCACAACGTCTCCCCAGACAAGCATGTCAGTACCATTATGCAATCTTTCTCATTAAAGAAATAAAAATTGTCTCTGTAGCAGCTTTTGACATTGGTTTGTAAATCGAATACGACCTTCATTTTAACAAGTAATAAAAAAAAAAAAATTAAGCAATTCCTACCTTTTTTTTTATTCCAGAAAGTCCTTTATAAGTAATTTTCATTCATTTTTTTAAGTTTATCTGGCGCCATCTATTGGTAGATATATGTACCTTAAATCTAAAAAAACTGAAATTAATTAATTAAATTTAATGAATGAATTAATATTTGAAAAAAAAAAATGTATTAACATCAAGTGTCCTCCACTACAAGTTAAAAAAAAAAAATAATTTGAACTTGAGTGGATGAATAAAAATATTTTATGAACGATTGAAAATTTGAACAAGATATGTATAGGGAGAGTGTGAGCTAATAGAAGGAATTGAAGAGGACGTAACTCCATTGATAAAATATCCAGCCTTTGTGTACATTACAACAGTCTCAGGGGAAAACTGTCGATTGAGAACTGCCAATAATGCTACATGCAGCATGCGGGAAAATATGCCACCTTTAAGAAGGTGTTTGACCACAATAAAGCACGCCAATTCCCATTCTTTTTGCTGAGCGATATTGCTCGATAATTGGTATCGATCTCTTTTCGTCTGCAAGGGGTAATTCAGGTCTTTTATTTTTGATTTTTTCCAGGCTGACAACAACAAGCCTTTATTACACTGTATCTTTGATTCGGAAGTTTTTCATAAACTTGACAGGACACTTATGTCGATTCAAACGGTTTATCTACTATGCTCCTTTTCAAGATTTTCAATTATTTTAACAGTCGTCAAAATTATTTCTTTTAACAATATTGCACGTGTGATCATTTGAACTTTGTGAAAAAAAAATTTATAATGCATTTCTTCTTTCTTTTTCAATTCTTTCTATTAGCTCACACTCTCCCTATATATATATCATGTTCAAATTTTCAATCGTTCATAAAATACTTTTTATTCATCCACTCAAATTCAAATACATTTTTTTTTAACGTGTAGTGGATGACACTGGATGTTAATACAGTTTTTTCAAATATTAATTCATTAATTAAATTTAATTAATTAATTTTTGTTTTTTTTTTTTAGATTTAAGTTGCATATATCTACCATTAGATGGCGCCAGATGAATTTAAAAAAGGAATGAAAATTATTTATAAAGGACTTTCTGCAATATAGTGAAAAAAAGTAGGAATTCACTTATTTTTTTTTATATTACTTGTTATAGCAGTCTTCAATAGCGAGCATTGATTGTAGGCTTTTTACATATATCATGTAACATGTGATATATTATTTCTGATATTTGAATTACGAAACAACTTTCTTCTGAAATGTGTGTTGATTGTGTTAGCAACAAGGCCTTTCTAAAAATAACCCTTGAAAACTAAAAAAATGTCCTACCGTAAGTTTTCTAAATGACATGGCTTTCTAAATGTCATGCCTTAAGTTCTCTAAATGGCCTACCTCTCTAAATGACCTACTTCTCTTAATGTCCTGCCTCAAATTTCTCACGTCATTGTTTATTTACTTTTATCACATTTTCATAGTCTTATGTCTCCTCTTTTTTTTTCATAAAAATGTATTTCCAAAATAATATCTTCAAATGATCAAAAGCTTTTTTTTTTTTTCAATTCCTTCTATTAGTTCACACTCTCCCTATATATATCTTATTCAAAGTTTCAATCATTAATAAAATATTTTTATTCATCCACTCAAGTTCAAATACATTTTTTGAACTTGTAGTGGATGACACTTGATGTTAATACAGTTTTTTCAAATATTAATTAGGTAATTAAATTTAATTAATTAATTACATTTTTTTTTTTAGATTTAAGGTGCATATATCTACCAATAGATGGCGCCAGATAAAATTAAAAAAAAAAATGAATGAAAATTATTTATAAAGGACTTTCTGCAATATAGTGAAAAAAAAAAAGTAGGAATTGACTTTAAAAATTTTTTTTTATATTACTTGTTTCATAACTAAATTGTCTTCTAAATAGTAAGTAAAGTTTACCAAATTTAATTATAAATAAAGAAAAAATATAAATAAATTAAAAAAATCATTTATAAAAGTTTTCTTGCCGCTACCAGAAATTGACACGATATATCGGAATTTACAAAAATACACCTTTCGTTGACCTCGAGGTGTGGGTAAGGAGGATGTCACTCCTTCACATGTTCCGCTTCAATGGAATTCGTTCAAAATAGCAGTGATAAAAAGTGTGGGTGTAATGTAGCAGCCCCTCCCCCAAGCTGTTCCTTGGGTAACGCTGACTCTGCAAAATATATGTTTTCTAGTGGTGTATTAACTTAGAGTACACGACATTCGAAACCAATAACAACTGTTGTTGTCGTATTCCCCTGAAGAGTACAAGGAAATAAAATATCGCGGTGCAACAAATGATATTGACAAGTAAAAGTATAAATCCACTTCCGGGGGATAGTCCGGACAATGTATAGCGGCTTCAGCAGCTAGGCAATCCAAGACATGATAAGGAGTGAGCTCGACATCAGGGCAGTTGTCACATTTTCGATATTTTCAACGCCATTAGAAGAAATTTTCATATTTTTGTGGTGCTTCATCCTTAATCTTGTGAGAGCAGTAGCTGTTTTTCTTTTGATATTTAGCTCTGCAATTTGGTATTTGTTTTATTCTTAGAAAGAATAATAAGTTTAGATTTTGACAAGGCATTTCCATTTGCAAGGAATGCAGAATAATTTCATTAAATTCCAAATCCATGTGAGCAGGTATTCATTGCAGGATACACATTCCGTGCAAACATATATTTTTCTAAAAGCGATAAAATTCGCAATATTATACTTGATCAACTACAATTGAATGAAAAATTTAAATTGAAAAAATACTATAATAATATATAAAACCTCTATTAGAAATATTCAATCATTTCCTTTCAGAATCTTCAAATAAGTTAGGAAAATGAATGAAGCACCTCATCCATCAAATTCTTCCATCATCATATTTTCATCGATCACACTCAAGTTAAAGTTAAAACTATTTATGATTAGATTTAATATTTTATCTTTATTTTAGAAATTGATTGATTTTTTTTTTTTTTACATTTGAAAATAATGAATATAATTTCTTTCTTCATTAATTTAAATCTTAATCAAATGAAAAACAAAAATATTATAAGATATTTGAAATTGATGAATAAAGTTTTTAGAAATTAAAAATTGAATTTAAATCCATCCGATTTTAATTAAGGATTTACAATTTCTTTTTTACTCAATTTCAAAATATTTCCATTCGATCTATCATTTGAATCTAAATCAATAATTTTAGTCAGAGAGAGGCTTATAAAAATGCGAATCTGATTGATGATTCGATTTATTTATATTTCGTTTTATAAATCTTCTGAAATATTTCAAGAGGTATTATCTTACTTTATTTTGGATAACTCTAATCATTTGTTCAAGTCTATATTTCCAAAGCGCATGTTTTGTATAATGATCTAATTCGGATTGTTTTTGAAATTGCTTAATTGTTTATGGAAAAGTGAAAAAATATATATGAAATTTCTAAAACAAAACATTTCAAAATTAGAATAAAAATGTCCAAATTTCTGATACATAATTTACTGTGATATATAGGAGCGAAATAAAACATGTATAAGATACTTATCACTTATTACTTAATTTATATTAATCCTATAATGTTAAAAAAAAGAAGAAAAAAAGGCAAATACTGCTACAATTTTTCTTTTTCTTTTCTTCTCTTTCAATTCCTTCTATTAGCTCACACTCTCCCTATATATATCTTGTTCAAATTTTCAATCATTCATAAAATACTTTTTATTCATCCCCTCAAGTTGAAATAATTTTTTTTGGAATTTGTAGTGGTTGACACTGGATGTTAATACAGTTTTCAAATATTAATTCAGTAATTAATTAATATTAGTTTTTTTTTTTTTTTTTAGATTTAAGTTGCATATATCTACCAACAGATGGCGCCAGATAAACTTTAAATAAAAAATGTAAATTATTTATAAAGGACTTCCTGCAATATATTGAAAAAAAAGTAGGAAGTGACTTTAATTTTTTTTTTTTTATATTACTTGTTAATAGCCAAATTCAAAATTGATGATATATTTTCATAAGTGAAACAGTTCTTAAATTGACTCTTTTACTATCATTAATAATATTTTTACGTAAATGTTGACTAATACTCTGGCCACATATTCGGGTGCCACAGGATTCGGGTGGTTCGAATCCTGGCGTTGCAATGAATGTTTGTAGTGGTGCGGAATCCCCTTTAAAGCATAGGTCTCGGCCTACTATGTTAGTAGAGCATTGGACGTAATGCTCACACCTCTACCCAATAAAAAGAAAACATCTCATGATTTGTAATCTGCCAGTAGGCATTGGCCTACACATGGATTTCTTGTGCCATTGCAGAAGATGATGAATATATGTCGAACCAAAGTGTTTTGTCGTATTTTATGCACTGACGCTCAATGATTTATGGTGCTTCATATTATTATAAATATTTAATATGAATTCAATAAATTTCTATGACAAGTTATTATAGCTTTGAGTGTTCATAAATTACAACTGAACTTATTTGGATTCATTTTCATCTAAAATGTTAAAAAGGCTAAGTCAGTTTAGCAATGGTTTTATGTCTTTGTTGTCAAATAAAACAATTCTCAACGAACCATCAATGTTTTCATTAGTATTAATGCTGGTATTGTATTTTTAAAAAAAATATTTTACTAATTTTCTCTGCAAAATGGCAAAACGGTTAAGTAGGTTTAGCAATTCTTTTATGTCTTGGTCGTCAAATAAAAAAAATCCTTAATAACCTATTAATGTTTCCGCTAATACTTATATTAATATTGAACTTTTCAAAATGTTTGTTGATAAATAATATCAAATAACATATATAATACCAATATCAAATATTATGTTGATATTGTACTTCCTTCAGAATCACTAAAATACTTTAGTGGGTCATAATATTAATAATTTTTAATTACACTACTCAAATGGTTCATTCCTTGACCTTCCGTTTCAACGGTTAAAAAATGGACAGCGGAATTTAAACGTAATCGTACATCCCTCAAAGATGACCCACGTGAACGACCAAAAACCGCAACCACACCGGAAAACATCGAAACAGTGCATGATATCGTGTTGGACGATAGGTGAGCGAAGGTGAATGAGATAGCTAAGGCTCTGGGTATATCGGAAGAAAGGGGGCGAAACATCTTGAGCGAAGAATTAGAGATGCGAAAGGTCTGCGCAAGAGGGGTGCCGCATTTTCTGAATGCCGATCTAAAGCAAATGCGCAAACGATTTTCACAGCAATCTTTGGACCGATTCAATAGGGATCCGACCGATTTTTGCGGAGATTTTTCACCATGGATGAGACATGGGTCCAACACTACAAGCCAGAAACAAAACAACAGTCCAAGCAGTGGGTGGAAACCGGTGGTTCAGCGCGAAAGAAAGCGTAGTCGATCGCATCTGCAGGAAAGGTCATGGACAGCGTGTTTTGGGATGCGAAAATGATCCTGTTAGTTAATTACCTTGCAAAAGGCAAAACAATTACAGGCGAATATTAATCCAGCCTTCTTGACCAGCAGTATGCAAAAATTCGCGAGAAGAAGCTTGCATTGAAGAAGAAGAAGTCATCTTTAAAAGGACAACGCACCTGTGCACAAGGGTGCGTTGGCGATGGAAAACTGCGGATTTGGGGGCACGATTTGCTCGGCCATCCCCCCTATTCTCCTGATTTAGCACTCGGACTTTCATTTGTTTCTACACTTGAAGAAATTTGTTTCTGGGAATACTAATGTTGGAGTAGAGTTGGACAAATGTGTTGAAGTCAAGGTAGATGATGCAGAAAAATAAAATCATTTTTTAACCGAAAGTCGAAGTCTTTAATTGTCAGGCCGATAACTTTTTACCTTATCCTCGTGTATTAAATAATGATGTATGTTTCGTTTGGTAGAAGTTTTTTTTCAAATTTTCTTATTTTAAATTAAATAAAGTAAATGATTTAAACCTTTACGTTTTGATTTGCATAGCATGCACAAACTTAGCTACAGATATTGAAGGATAAAACTATTGATTTAGTTCAAATTTAATTTTAACACTTGTAAAATGTATATTTCGTTTTGTGATGTATTTTTAAATTTTCTGCTTTTAAATTATGCATTGCTATTATGCACTGGCACTTATGAATGGCATTTCTAATATATATTATGTTTTGTGGTGTATTTTTTAAATTTGCTAATTTAAAATTAAATACATTTATTTAGTCCTTTAACCGTTTTGATTTAAAATTACTATTTTAAACTTCGAATTTTTCATTTTTTTACTTACCACTATAAAAATTTAACTCTTATATCTGAAATAGTAAATGTATTTAATACTGCGATGGCTTCATTTAAAACCTTTTCATTTTTTAAAAGGGTATCTTTGGTGATGCCCAAGTAAAATAAGTGTAAGATCCTTAGCTTTTTTATTTAGTTGTTATGGGAAAACAATCTTGTGTTAATCTTCATTTTCGTTAAGCATGTAGTAATTTTACGTATTTGTTGTTTATTTAATAAAGTACTATTGAGCCCAAAAACTAAGACCCATTTTTTTTTTTTTTTAAATTCTTTATTCATACTTCCAAATTTATTTCATCGTATTCAAAGTAATCCCTTCCGGACACAATGCATTTACGCCAATTTTTCCAATCCTCAAAGCATGCTAAAAAGTCATCGGCAGGAATGGCCTTCAAAGCGCGTGGCGATTCACGTTGAATCTCTTCAATCGGCTCAAAACGGTGTCCACGGAATGGTCCTTTGAGTTTAGGAATTGACAGAAGTCGCACGGTGTGATTACGGTAGTTGTGGAAGGATATGGGCTTCACTTTTGGCGAAAAAGTCATGAAGAATAAATTGAGTGGGATGGCGCATTCAGTGTTTTCGGTACCAATCGAGATTTGACGCGTTTTGACGCCCAAAATGGAATCGACAGATCCTTTTGAAATTCCAACATCATCAGTAAGTTCTCTAATCATAAACAGATGGTTTTCAAGCACCAAATCTTTAATTTTTTAGACGTGATCTTAGTCGGCTGAGATTGATGGTCGACCAAAGGCCTCTTCATCTTCAACGCGTTCTCTGCCTTCTTTGAACTGTTTATACCACTTATAAACATTTCTTTTTCGATATAAGAATGCTCACCGAATACCTTATGCAACATTCTATACGTTTAGGCAAACAAAATTTATTGAAAGTTCTTTGCTCAATTAATTCAGACATTTCAAAATCGCCGGAATCTGTTTTAGCGTCTCACAAAGCCTAGCGTAACTCAAACACTAAGGGATATTTTGACATCAAAATTTCACACAGTTGTCAAGGACAATACCAGCAACCGAAAAAAAGAAAAAAATGGAAAGTCTATAAGCCCCGGAATTTTAAATTGAAAATTGGTCTTAATTTTGGACACAGTTGTATCATAATGATTCTTTCTGTATTTCTTGTTCAAGTTTTGAAATTTTAAAAACGTAAAAATTGCTTCCTGTTACGTTTATAGTTGCAGTGACAAAGCGGATATCTTAAAATAACCCAAATAATTACTGCATCAAATGCAAGTTCTTTGTGAGAATAACACGTAAAATTTCACCCAGATATCAAGGACATTGTCAGAAAAAATAAAATTGAAATTTCATAAGCCCCGGAAATTTAAATTGAAAATTGGTCTTAATTTTTGGACACAGTTGTATCATAATTAAGATCGTATTAAAAATTTAAATAAAGATGTTCCATAAAATATATAAAAATCTGTTTCTTACTAATTATATACAGTCGAGATGAAAATGAAGAGATTTTGAGGAAAAAACCCCATACAATGTAGCTACGCATGAATTTAACAAAATAAGTCAGAAAAAAAAACAGAAAAAAAAATCTTCAATTTTCCAGCCGATATAACTGAATATAATAATATCGCTAAATATCAGGAAATTTTAGCCAAATCGAAAGAAAAAGCAATAGTTGTTCATTCATTAGTAGTAGTTTATTCATTAATTTATGCATTCTCAAATTTTTAGAATATCGTTACAACCCAGAAAAGGCTTTAGTGTAATGTATACGAATACAGAAGTATCCAAATAGTAACGAAATTTAAACCCCACGGATGCTAAATTCTTTAACTGAAATGAAAAATGAATTTATAATGCTGTCTACCAAGATAACTGGAAGTGGTGACTCTGATCAATGCCTTTATTTTAAGTTATAAACTACTAACACTTAGTATATAAGCTAACAAAGTAACCCAAAAAAGACAAGAATTTTGTTTTATTAAATTTTTATATATAGAAATAACTAAAATGCTATCGCGAATATTCATATTTACTGCTATAATTTTTAATATTTTAAGGCTTTTTTTTTTTTTTTTTTTTTTTTTCATTTTACTTGGATTTTATTTATTCCAAAAAAATACAATATTTTTCAGCTACAGCATTTTTGTAAACACTGTCTATCATCAATTTCTTGTTGTGTCTGGTAATATATGCAACACGTTATCGTTAGACTTAGATCACAAAGTACACATAGACATATCTTATAATATGAACTTAAACATACTAACTGATTTCCTACTGATATTACCACAAATAATATAAAATCCATTATTAAATTGAGCAATATATAGTTATATAACTCCATTTGTTGCATTATTAATTTGATAAATCACATTGTAAGCTTTTTGAATAAAGGAAAAATTACTATTTTTTTATATTACTGAACTTTTAAATATAATTCTATTAATTGGAAATCCATTAATGGTTTTTTACTAATCAATGTCTGTCCGCTAAAAGCTTTCTTATTGCATTTGCTAACATGTGTGACCCATTATCTTTAGAATCAAATCACATCACACTTATACTTACTTTCTAATATACACTTAAACATGCCTACAAACTTTCTTATTGATATTACCACAAATAATATAAAAATCCAAAAATTAAATTCAGCAATATATAATTATATAACTTCCGAAATATAATCGCTGCATTATTAATTTGATGAATCAAATTGAAAATAATAACATTATTAATTGATAAATCTCACATTTTTGGATTAAGAAAATTACTAGATGCATTAAACTTTTAATAGAAGGCCATTAATTGGCCTAAATGTAATAAGAGTCATAACTATTACAAAAATCGTCTCTTCAACTACATTACAAAAATTCCATTAAATAAAAGATTAGCATAAGAAAAAAAAACTCATAGGAACCTCATAATGCAATCAGTTGATAAATTCCAAGGGCATTTTGCGAGAAAAACTATATTAAGCATTATACTTGTTTTTTTTGTCTTCATCTACAAACAGTTTGGATCAACCAAAAGCAATCCATGTGCCTTAATTTCAGCGGAATGTTGTGATATACAAAGTTATTGCATGCCATTTATGTGGATTTGTGTTCCTTCTTTCAGCAGTGGGTGGACGTGAATCTCCGATGGAATGCAAGCGAATATGGTGGCGTTGCAGATCTGAGGATTCCTCCCTGGAGAATTTGGAAGCCAGATGTTCTTATGTATAACAGGTCAGACATTCTTTTGTATCGGTTCTTTCCAATACATATTAGCTAATAAACTCATCCGGAAAATGTAATGAAGTTTTATTGTTTATGTGTAAGTAATCCGTTTATTTAATTAACCTACAAGAATATTTTGTGTAGAGAATAAGGAGTCGTGCTTTCTGTTATTTGGAAATATGCCATTTTTATGTCTCACAACGAAACATTGCTGAACTATTTCCAATTAAACAAGAAATAGCAGACATACTTGTAATTATTGCAATGGATTTGCAAAGCCTAATACTAAACTTTATGAATAATAGATTCAAGAATAAATTTCATGTCTTTCGTATATAAGAATTTCTCAATGGTAGTCATATTGTTAAAAGGAAAATGCAAAGTTTCAGAAATTACTACAAAGATTTTGTTTTTTATTTCGATATTTTTGTGGACAAATAAATTATCTCTCCATGGTAGTATGCAATTGTTTGGTAAGCTGTTCAACAATAGTCACTATGCCAGGCATGTAGCTATGTTATAAATTTCAAATAAGTTTAATTCGATATAGAAGATTTTTCCTATCGAGAAATTTCAACGCACACGAATCATAATATCATAACAAATATGTAAATGTGAAAGTAGTGGATTTAAAGTTAACAGGATGAACTACAAAAATGACAGTAGAGCAAAGTTTTGACTTGAACGCGGATAACAAATACAATGTACATGATAGTGACGAACTTTGCTGCTTCATCTCGATAATTAATTTAATGTTGGAGCTCTTCTAAAGTGTGAAGAGATAAAACCATCGATACCAACAGATACAATGAACTTAATTGTTATTGAACTTTACTGATGAATCTCACTTCCATTTTAATTATACAGATGATGAAATGGATATTATAAGAACTAGATGTGACTATGTTCAAATGCAATATTGAAGAATCAAAACGTTATTCTATGGAGCAGTACTTGAGTATTAACGGCAATCCGGGCTGTATAGAATGGCTCTCACAATCTATAAAAATTTCAATGTAGTTTTGCTATCTAAATCCATTCATTTAAGACATACCTGCGGTTGTATTTCAACAAGATGATTCCCTCCATATACAATGGCGTCCAAAAGTTAAGCATAAATCGTAAAATGCGAAAAACATGGAGTAAATATTCGTAAAATTATTCCAAATTTCTTGCGGATATTAATTGACTGAAAGAAGAAACATTGGGTTTATGCAAAACTTTTCAGTCGAATACGTCCTGCGCGAAACACCTGCGCATGTCGGAACGCAGAGAAACCGATTCACGCAGCATAGGCAGTTCAGACAAGTTTCGTGCAACTGCTGTGCGAACGAACGTTGTTAACCATCAAACAAGGTGAATGATGGCACAAAGACGCCAATTGGACATGCTTGCGAAATGAAGAATCGTTGGAATACTGGAATCCGGACGATCACAAACCGAAGTGTCTCGAATTTTGTATGTGAACCAGTCTGTGATCTCAAGACTGTTGCAGAGGTTTCAAAGAACGGGATATGTTACCCGACAACCAGTATCAGGTCGACCAAGAGTCACAACCCCTAGCTAAGACCGATATCTGGTAATAAGTCAGAGGGGCAGTACTGCCAGAGCACTGGGTTCGGCGCTCACAGTCGCCACAGGAATACGAATTTCGAGACAAACTGTTTACAGAGACTCAATCATGCTGGCCTGTATGGCAGAAGACCAGCAGTTTGCATTCCCCTCGCCTTTGCTCCAAACACGCTCGTTTGAACTGGAGTTTGAAACATCAACATTGGAGTGTGGGAGAGTGGGCCAATGTGATGTTCAGTGACGAGTCCCGGTTTAGTCTGAGTAGTGATTCTCGTCGGGTAACGATATGGAGAGAACGTGGAACACGTTTTGAACCAAGAAACATAACGGAAAGGCATCATTTTCTATCAAGGGGAGTAATGGTATGGGCAGGAATCATGATGGACGGCTGCACAGACTTCCATTTCTTTGACACGGGGTCTGTGACTGGTCAAAGATACAGAGACGAAGTTCTTGAGCCTTATGTTTGCTTGTTTCGAGTTGCTGTCGGTCCTGACTTCACATTCCTGGATGGTAATGCGCCATGTCACCGATCGGTGCTAGTTGATGACTTCCTTGAAACGGAAAACATCCAGAGCATGTCGTGGCCTGCGAACTCCCCTGATTTAAATCCTATCGAGCATGTATGGGATATGCTTGGGAGACAAATTGCAGCCCTTTTCGCACCCACCAAGCTCCGTTACAGAACTGAAGAGAGCTCTCAAGAAGCTTGGAAGCCTTTGAGCCCACAACTCATTCATCATCTCATAGCATCATCTGCAGCGTGCCTGGCTGTCAGAGGTGACCACTCGCCTTTATTAAACTGCAGCATCAGTATCTTATTTAATGTTTTCTTTCATTTTTCTTTAAAGTGTGAACCCTTGCTATACTCAGTTTTCTTGCAAACTGCTACTTTGGATAATAAAATTAATTATTATCGTTCTTTTGATTTGCTTTCTTATTTTATAACCCTTTTGCACTCGCATATCACGTTTCCTGCCATTCTGATTTACAGTTTCTTCTTTATTCACATAATTTTCAATTATGCTCAACTTTTGGACACCAGTGTATAATAGAAATGTTCATACTTCCCTTCCGCAAGACATATATTGTTCCTTACTTGATCTTATTTACATCAACCAGACATTTTACTATTGTATATATGTGGAATTTCATTTGTCAGTATCTTGCTCATGACATTCGTTTGTATCCAGTGCTAGTGATATTTAAGATCATCGTATATATATATCTCTGATATACATTTAAATATATTTCCTTCTATGTAATACCATGTAGAAACTTTAATAACAGTCATGACTGTTTCCTCAAGTTCAGATAATTGGCTTGTGAGATTAGTTTTTGTACTGTACTTTTGTAGTTTTGTACTTTTTTTTTTTTTTGTAATCATATCTTATAGTCGCAATAAATACAAGGAATAAATACCACTTTTGTCTTATGTTTTTTTTTTCATTGTTTAACTTTTCAGCATTAATAGCACTAACAGTATATAATTGAATTAAAAGTTTCCAATTTTATTACTTAATTTCGAAAACATTTTTTCTAAAATTTCTACCACAATAGAGAAAGTTTAATGATAAAATTGGCTTATTATTACAACTTAGTCTTGACACAAATGTTCCATTAATGGTTCGGCTGGCAACAGAAACTTCATGTAACAAACATATGGAGCACCATTTCTTAAGATTACCATATATCGATTTACAAGATGCAAACTCAGAAAAAAAGATATGAGGCATGCTGAATGATTCCAGTCTTACGATCTTTTACTTTATGCAATTGATTGCTTGCATTTTTTCCGGGTTGAATCAGATTCAGTCGTTTTTTTTTATCAATAAACGAGGGGAATGTTTGTTGCAGCGCAGACGAGAAGTTCGACGGCACGTACCACACCAATGTTGTGGTGCGCAACAATGGCAGCTGCACCTACATCCCCCCGGGCATCTTCAAGAGCACGTGCAAGATAGACATCACCTGGTTCCCCTTCGACGATCAGCGCTGCAAGATGAAATTCGGATCGTGGACCTACGACGGAAACCACATCGATCTGCAGCTGTCTTCCGTGAAAGGAGGAGATCTGTCCACTTACATCACCAACGGAGAGTGGGAGCTTATCGGTGAGCATTCCTTTATTTTTGTAGAATTCACTGACAGATATCCATATTTTGGCAACACATTTTAAAGTTTTTTTTTTTTCTTAAAATCTTTGTTCAAAATAAATAAGCATATCTGTAAAGAAGTAACAAGTAAAACAGACAACCAAGCAAACGGGTCCTCTAAAAAACGATATTATACCAAAATAATTTAGTGCATTTTATATCAATTGTTGCTTTTAGTTTGATACTTTAATCATTAAAATGATACTGCGTAATTTGAATCTAAAATATGTCCATGTTCCAAAAATAATACAATATTGAAAAAATTATAGTAATTACGAAATTTACCCCTTTCCGCGGCCATAATGCTTTACAAATGCAATTATAAATGTTAAGTCTTCTATTGGAAATCAGTTTGTGATCGATATCATGTTTCGCCTATGAGTCCCTTGATCTCATATCCCACTGGCTTGTATATAATGTTGTATTTTTGTATATAAAATATAAAGCATGTTCCAAAAAATTATACAAAAAATGAATGCGAAAATTTTTTCCACGACCATAATGTTTATAAATCCCTTCTATTGGAAATCAGTTTATGGGAGAATTTCAAAATTTCGATGAAATATACTAAAATTATTAACAAGTATGCAACAAAATAAATTAGCTAATTTTCCGACGTTGAAATTAAATATAAAAATTTGTACTCTTCTCCTCAGACGGCATCCAAACCATGTTCAATAACCTTCAACCTGCCACCACCAAAGAAGATGATTTATTCGTCATTCTGCATGGATTTTCCTGTTTCCTCAACAAATCTAATTAATCAACAATCTCTCTTCACTGGACAGTTACTCGTTCATTCTATTTCTCTCCCATGTATTTTAATTACTTTCATCACTTCTTATTATAATAATATTAATTTAAAAAAACTCACATTATTAAACTTTCTTTTAGTATTTGGGCAAGATTCCTTTTAGTCTTTACCGCTTTCTTTCCACAGCAAGGCTCTTTCATCTTTCCAATGGACAATCTAAGATAGAAGCTAACGGCTGTTGCGCAACCACGGAGCTTCAACAAAACTCAAATAATCAATCAGTTTATGGTCAACTGTCTCATTGGTCTCTGAGCCCCTTAAGTTCATTTGTTACTTTATTTATTACTTTTAAACAAGAAGCAAATTGGCTTCGCTAGTCCCTACAATAAATTTATGATATGTATAGCTAACTTATTTTCGTGAGGGAAAAAGTTATATAATCATAGCACGTGCTGTTCTCATGGATTTGAGTGAAACAGGTGGTATACGGCATCATGATATTTACCTATGGAAGATAAAATTGTATGTGTTCATAAATATAAACTCATTATTTAAGAAACTATGGTTTGCTTCACGTTCACGTTCGTTAATGGCACAAGCCTGTTTCATAAAGTCTCTGGGTATTCATTTAGTTTTCTGAATTGCAAGTAACTTGTTTTTACTATAATGTTTAAATAATCTAATGTGCAAAAATTAATAGTTAATTGCAAATTATAATAAGTTCAATTATAACCATTTTGGTATCCAGAGGAAACATGAAAAGAAATTAAAGCAGAAACATACTCTTGACTTGATAGTTGTTTTCACTGCACCCATCTCGCGGAAACATTGATGGCGAAGACATTTCTGATAAGATCAGAAAGCATGAAAAAGACATTTATCCTATTGACATGCCCGTTTTAGCTTCAGATCAGAACGACGGTCTATGTTTCATTCAGAGAGCTAAATAGTGGTAAACATTAAACATTATTTAAGCTTTAGAACTGTAGAGTGTGGGTTGGGCAACCAGATTGTCACTGGCTGTGATTTGGTTGGTTGAGATACTTGAGACACAGCTTTATTTATCCACGCACAAACACCACACACATACAATTAAAGACACGCAATATTTAACACATTTAAAAACAGATCATTATAGTTTCGTGGAACGACTCCATTTCTAATCCGAAAACCCGTAACTCGGCTGAGCTCAAGATGCCTGAAAGATACTTCCTCTCCGGATGTGAGTCTGTAGGCCAATTGACCATTTCTCCTGAATGCAACAGAGGGGCGCAGTTATGAATCTGTAGGATGAAGTATCGTTACCGAACAATAAATCCACGTTTGTTTGTATATTTCTTTCGTATACCCCAATATAATTAAGCAAATTATAATATTAATTACGAAATCATTTTTACAAATATGTTACCATATCAAATTCCACACCACTTTAAAAAAATATTACAAGAAAAAAAAATTATTATGTTATAAGATTATTCATAGTATTTATTCTTTCAAAATGCACAATTAACTTTCAGAGCAATTTTTCCACGCATCAGAAAATAATTCCAACCTTCTAATTGAAACATAATTACACAATTGCTACAACAACTAATACTTTTCCCACAAATAGGCACTTTCGTACAATACTTTCATTCCATCGTTCTGCCTTAACATTATAAGTTACATTGTTGTGTCGAATAGCAATTCAAAATTTCCTGAACAACAGATGTTCAAGTAATTAACTTTTTTGTTCAAAATGACTATATTTATTTCACATTCTTTTCATATCAGATTTTCTCATTCGATAAAGTAAAAGTTTATAGTGGAATTCCAAATAATATTGATGGAACATAATTTATTAACAAAACATTCTTCAAGTTTTTTGAAAAAAATGAAGTAAAAAAAATTAAAGGTTTTTCAAAAACATTTTCTGTCTTGTGCGAATTTCCGATAGAATTAAAGATTCATTATGAAAACCTCTTCACAAATATTTGAACATTAATTTTGGTTTTAGCACAACAAATTTCAACGTAATTTTTTTAGAAAAAAATCGCAATTATATTTATTTTAATTTTTCGTAACAAACAGATGATAAAACATAAGAATTCATTAATTAATTTTAAAATGTATAATTTTGAAATTTATAATTTTAATCGAAAGATAATTTTTTTCATTTAGAATTCTTTTTGTTTATCATGTTTGTATCTTATTTTGTTATTAAATATGTTACCTATGTTACCAATCAATGTTATTCTACATGATATCATTTTATATGTTACCACTCTGTGTTACCGTTCTACAACCTAGCGTCCCACTCTAAGAGTTCATTAATTAATTTAAAAAAATATATAATTTTATTCGAAAGAGTTTCATTTAGAATTTATTTCTTATCATGTTGGCATCTTATTTTGTTATTAAATAAGACATATATAAGCTTGAAAAAAATTTATAAAGTCTAAAGTATGAGTTTTAATTATAAGTAATGTTTTTGAATAAAAAAATAAGAAAATATATCTTTTGAAATTGCAACTTAAATTTTGAAATCCACATATATGAGCACTTTTTTTTTAACTAAGTATCTATATCTGTATCTAAAGAAATGAATTATCATGTAGTTCAAAATTTTTTAATTATAATTGAATTAAAATTATAATTTAATAATTGAATATTTATTTTTTTTTAATTCCAAATGCGTTTTTCTATTCTCTTGAAATTTGTTTCTTTAATTTGTCAGTTGTATTTTTTTTTTTTATCTATTTAATAAGAGGATAAAAGAAATAAATTAAATGTTTAAGTTTTAAATTTTAAAACAAAACATAAAAAACCAATATAAAATACAAATAGGTGACAAATTATGGTAAATATACAATAACATTTTTTTTTTTTTCAAAAAAAAAAAAAAAAAAAAACACCATGTTTCTGCTTTAATGAACTTTAAAGTCATTTTCTGAACCGAGCAAAAATGAGTCGATGCACTTTCACCACACATTCTCATCTTATCTCCTCACCACAGCGGCGAGCAATAAAATCATTCCCACCACCGCCCCCTCGTAAATTCACTGAGCATTAAGAAAACTCGTAAATCAATAATAAATATAAAAACGAGGAACAAATTTAGCAAGTTCAGGATGCATAAACCGCACCGATAATACATCTCGGAAAATAATTCTCAACTTTTATTTAAATTACAGCCCACAAATTTTCAATGATTTATAACCCATGCTTGTTTTTAAATTTTTAGTTCAGAGAATTTCATTTCGTCAATTTTACTTTATTAGTTTATTTTAAAATTGCTTACAAACTTTTGAATAATCAACCGATTGTAACTTTGGAATAATAATTGTGTCTTCTTTTAATGGAAATTTATTTATTTCTTTATAAAAAATAGTTATGGGCCTGTGTGCTAGAATAATTTTAAAAATTATAACACCTAGCTTCCTAATTTTTTAACAATTACAATTTTCATCGATATTTTTTCTGACAAATTTATCAAAACTAAATATTTATGTTCATGTAGCCATTCAACCCCGAGTTATAAAATTAGGATTATAAGGATATAAAAGAACAAAATGTATCATAAATAAGTAAAAAACCTTTTTATAATATTATCCAAAGAATTGTGTACTACTCAAAGTTAAGATTTCGCCATATATTTTAAGAGAGAAACTAATGCATTTAAATAAAACACGCCTAGTAAAATGAATTCATAATTATGATGAAAAAACAAATGCATTAAGAATAATAATTTTTTAACCCCAAAAAAATAATTTTGTTGTGAGATATATGAGATATAAATAAAAGTTAATGTGACTACATATTCTATTGACATTTTATCTAATAACTTATGAAACGCTCCATGTTGAGCGATGTTTACGAAATGGCATCACATTATTTTAATGATCAAATTATCGTGTTGAACATGAAAGTTCCTTCCAAAACATGAACGAATCTTAAATAAACAAAAAAGATTTTAGCTTTCATGAAAAAAAAAATTAAAGGCAACAAAGTCTTTTTTTTTTATTTTGTTGATTTAGTTTATCAAAGATGGGTTTTGTGTTCTACTTTATCTGACAATGACGATAAGATTTCTTAATTGCATCATATTTGATTACAATAAATAAACAAGCCATCTCTGTTGTTTTTAATGATGTCTTTGTAGTTATAGGATTATTTATGAATCTAGAGATATATTTTTAAAAAGTTAATCTATGCATTATTATATTATAAATATCGATTTCAGATATTATGTTTTCTTTCAGTTTTTCTTCAGTTATTTTATTTTTTTTTTTATTTTCTTTTCCTTTTATAGGTTTCCATGTTGTTTTAAAAGCCAGTATAATGAAACCATTGACATTGACTTAAACCAAAGAAACACAATACGCTGCCACTCTATCATTTGCACTTTTAAATTTGAAACAATTATGATAGATAGGTCAATTATACGATTCGTAAAAAAGAAAATCTGTCAGTGTTCGATAAAAGATACAAAAAATGGACATGTAACAGGATTTGGCTGTAATTTCATAGAAAAATAAATACTAAACAAATATTTGTAATTTTTTTTTTTTTTCTAATTTATTGCAAACATGATGATCAGAAATTTTGTTATTAAAGCATGAGGTTGGATAGTGGCTCTTGATATAGTTCTGTGCTCCTTTCTTTGCTTTTGATTTTTTTACCCTTATGTGAAGGCTCTATTATGTTTGGCTATGAAGGCATCCACTATCTTGCAAAAACTCGTTCATATTAGCTGCAAGAACTTCCATGTTTGGGGCAAGAACTTTCATATTTGTTGCAAGAATATCGTCCATATTTGGGCAAGAACTTCTTTCATATTAGCTGCAAGAACTTCTTTCATATTTGTTGCAAGAACTTTGTTCATATTTATGGCAAGAACTTCGTTCATATTTGTATGGCAAGAACTTCGTTCATATTTGTTGCAAAAATTTTGTTCGTATTTGTTTCAAGAAATTCGTTCATAAATGAAATTTCCGAAAATACATTCCATTTGAAACTTGTGCTCAATAAAGTAGTACTGATCATGTTGGTACGATATTTATTTTTATTAAGAAGATGAAAGAACTAAATATTTGATTAGTTTTTCTGTTTTAATGGATGGCCTATAAATAAAATTTAAATTAATTTTATATATAATATTAAGAATATAATTATCGGTTCCACAACATCCAAGTAAATAGCGTGTTGTACTTTTCAACTGAAGAAACTCTCTACGAGATCCAATAACCAAAAGACAAATCGGAATTTTTTCATTATTGTCGCAGATTGAGTGTCCGTCCTTGAATTTAAGGTGGAAAGACTATATCATCAAATCAGACTCTGTCCCTGGGAATATCCGCTCAAAAATATTGTACCATTAAGTATGTGCAGTGTAGCAGTATACTGGGTAAATAATGCCATTTATGTGCTATTTAATTAGAGTTGAAGTATATATCGCTTGAAAAAATAGCTACTCATTTTGATACTACAAACTGAGTGCACTATATCAAACAGAGTGGATAATGCTGAATCTGTTATATACCTAACGATACTGTGTACTGTGGCGAATGGTTCCAAATCAAAGTATTTGGTATTTGAAAGCAATAAATCCTCACACCGATGCAGGAAATGGTCTTGCTCAATACATTTTCACTGGGTTTCTTTCCCGATATCTAAGCATTGGACAGAACTTGTGAGAACCACATCAATTGATTTGACATATTTGTAGTCAGGATAACCTTAAATCTTAACATGCGTAATATACAAGTGTAAAAATAAATATGATCTCTTTTCCTACTTGTGCTATAGCTACCATATCAATCCATTTATTTATTAAGAAACTTTTTATAAGTTGTAAAACATTTTAAAATCACACAAGGAAAACAAAATGTCCCAGTTTGTTTTAAAAACGAAAACTTGGCATATTCGTGATATTTTATTTTTTATGAGCATGGCAGTTAATTAAAAAATGTAGTGAAGTTTTGATAGATACAGCTACGCTGATTAGAAAACGAAATATTAAAAACATTTTTCCGATTTTTAGTCATCTTAATCCTCGTAACTAACACTACCTTTCTCAGGCTTGTTCATTAAATAATTATAACTTATTAATTGATTACACGAGTTATGTAAAAGGTGCCAATAAATTTTCATCACGGAGAAATCAATTCTTTAGAAATAAAAATTTCATAAATCTACTGGATGAAAGTTGTATGTACTGTAATTTGTTTGAGTTGGCTATTTCTGGAATAATTGAAAAATATTAATTCAGAAATAATTGATAATATTGATGCTTATTAATTATTTGCATTTATTACTTTACGCTTTCTGTTTACCTGACCTTTAGTATAATTTTTAAGTTTATAATTATTAGCCTTACCTTATCTTGTACATTGTTTTTTACAATGTTGTTTATCTGATATTTAGCAATGTTTTATACCTAACAGTGAGCATTGTTTTGAGCCAGACTTTGAGTTTATCAGACTTTGAGAAATATTTCTATACTTGTTTACTTGATTTTGAGTATGATTTTTAAATGTATTACTATTTTCCTCACCTTACCTTAAATATTGTTATAATAGTTGCTGTTTATATGATCTTGGGCATTGTTTTAATAATTGCTGTTAATCTGAACATTGTTTTTATATTTTATATTTACTTGATCTTCAGCATTGTTTTTATAACTGTTGTTTACTTGACTTTGAACATGACTATTGAATTTATTATTATTTTCATCACCTTATCTTGAATATTGTTTTAATAGTTATCTGTCCGTGTTTATCTGTCCGTGAGCATTAGTTTTATACTTGTTGTCTACCTGATCTTGAGCATTGTTTTAAGCCTGTTTCTCACCTTGAACATTGATTTATACTTGTTTACCTGACTTTAAACTTGTTTACCTACCTTGAACATTGTTTTATACTTGCTTACCTGACCTTTCTTCTGCTTGTTTACATAAACTTGGACATTATTTTTACCTGACCTTAAATATTAAATATTAAGGTCATCAGGTCAGGCCTGACCTGAATATAAATATTTTAAACGACGTTTTTTACATTTGTTATTTATTTGCGATGATATCTAATCAAAATAATTTCCTTGCAGAGATGCCCGGAACTCGCAACGAGATCGTGTACTCGTGCTGCCCCGAGCCCTACGTGGACATCACCTTCTGCATCCACATCCGCCGCCGGACGCTGTACTACGGCTTCAACCTCATCATCCCCTGCGTCCTCATCTCGTCCATGGCGCTGCTCGGCTTCACGCTGCCGCCGGATTCCGGGGAGAAGCTCACGCTGGGTGAGCAAAGCATTTCTGAATAGAAACCGCGTTTTTCTTCATGTGAAATGAAAAATGGGAATTTTTAACTTTCTTCTAGACTGAAATAAATTCCATAAACGCGTCTCGATGGCTGACTGCGTAGAAATTTCTGCTGGTTTCCTTACATTTAACTTAGCTCTGGACCCATTACCATTAAAAACTCCTCTACTGAATATAACTACAAGAATCAAATAATAAACCTTCCTGAGTAAATTCGTTAACTGCTTTATCTTGCAGAAAAATTTCAATTAACGCAACATTGCAGAGAAAGAAACTTCAAACATGACCCACATGATTGAGTTTATAAGCCAACAATATTATTTCGAATATAAATCTATAAACAAGTTTTTACTATATTGCAGAAAATTCCTTTACAAATAAAATTTAAATGATGCTTTTACATCTGGCGCTATCTATTATTAGATACATGCAGCTTAAATGTAAAAAAACCTAAAATAAAATAATTAAATTTAATTAATTAATTAATATTTGAAAAAACTGTATTAACATCCAGTGTCATCCACTGCAAGTTAAAAAAAATATATATTTGAACTTGAGTGGATGAATAAAAAGTATTTTATTAACGATTTAAAATTTGAACAAGATATATATAGGGAGAGTGTGAGCTAATAGGAAGAATGAATTGAATAACGACAATTACTTTGCATGCAGTCACGTTGCAGAATAATATGCAACCCGCGAACTTATCAAGTCACTTCTTTCCTGCATTAAATAATAAAAATGCTATCAATAATATTAGTCAACAAGTCCATTTTTACAAATTAGTACCCATAATGTGACATAATCATCAAATATAAGAGAGATGATTCATAAAAAAGTGCTTGGTTTAGTAGTTGAGTCAACACTGCGGCTATCTTATCAAAGTGACAATAGATTAAAGTTCTATCATTAACTGTATTTAAAGCAGGTTCTATGTGTCCCCAGTGGCGCAATTGGTTAGCGCGCGGTACTTATATAGCAGTATCTGCGAGTAATGCCGAGGCTGTGAGTTCGAGCCTCACCTGAGGAAGTAATATTTTTTTAGGAAAATTTAAAATTGATCTCAAGTGATTTTCCCTTAAGAAAAGCAATTTTTTTTCAATGGATGAATAAAAAGTATTTTATTAACGATTGAAAATTTGAGCAAGATATATATAGGGAGAGTATGTGAGCTAATAGAAGGAATTTAATAAACAAAGAATAATGCAATAATAATATTAATATTTTTTTTTGTGGGAAGGCGGCATCTTTTTTTCCTCCGTTATAACCATATAAACGTTATTTTAAACAGCTTTATAGTGGGTTAATAGTGTTTTAGATACTAAAAATAGGTACACAGAAAATGCCCCGCACTTTAAATTTTAAGTAAATGCGGTTACTGGCATGAATAAATATTGTTGTAAAACGCTATTTAAAAGTCATTTCTTACATATCTAACGCTATTTAAAAATAATAAAAAAAAACTCGCTCATTTTTTCTTATCTTTTATCTTGTTTTTGTATCGTTTTTCTTATATTTCTTTGTATGATAAAAAAAAAGGATATATTTTTTTTTTTTTTTTAAAATATCATCACTTCATGTGATGAAATACGCATATCTAATTAATTTATTAAGGACAACTGTTATTTATTATGGAAAGAAAACCAATGTTTAAATAAAAAAATCGTTTCAAAGAATTTCAATATAGTTTAATGAGTTTTATCGATACAAATTCAAAATTTCGAAGTTGAAACTTTATTACTGTTATTATTTTTTATTTTTTTTACATCGGTGGACTTCGTGATCCATTGTATGCCAGTAACTATTTTACGACAGGTGATTAGGGGGAGAGAATTGCCTTCTGGGAGGACTTTTAGGGGATGTTGCTGCTTTAGTGATGATTCAATTTCCCTGAATTGTGTTTTATGGGTAAAAATCTGAAATCTCCCACTAAGCAGTCTAACATTCGACACGAAATATTTCCTACACTTTGTCACCATAGCAATGGTGCTCGTATCTGAAAACAGAGACTACAACGGAAGCCAACAGTTGATTTGACCTACACCCCTGCAGGATAGTTGCGTACATTAGACAGTAGACCACCCGACTCATAGTTCAGTGGCGAAGTGCGCCTCTGGTGAGCATTAGAACTGAGGTTCAATCGATGGCTTTGTGATATTCAGCCTCTTGCCTCGTTAGTCGGACTAGATGGTGTAAAATTTTTGGATTTTTCCCCCGTGCTATGATCAAGTGTGGGTTACTCCTCCTAAGAGTCATCCCGGAAGGCACTGTCTCCCTTCTTCAGCGACATACATCCAAATCAGACTTCCCTCCGGATGTTCCATCACAACAGAAGCTTCTTCCCTTTTCCTTCATCCATGAGTAGACTCTTATGGGATGTTCATATAGCACTGCAAGAAACTGAAATTATTATACACAACATTAACAACCACACAGTAGACCATTTATATAGATTTATATATTAATATATCATATTTACATAGATTTTTAAATAAAAATATTCGCAATTTTTTTTTTTTTTTTTTTTTTTTTCATGTTCGTTATTACTTTTTCTTAATAAAATTTCAAATCAAAAATCACATTTCTGTAAATTATTTGGAAAACATATTATTTATTTTAAATATTTGGAATAAAATTCATTTTCAATATATTGTGTTTCACCGAGTACACATTTCCCCTCATCATATTTGCTAGTGAGTATTAGATTTCCAATTTGAGAACATTTTCTCCGAACCAATATGGGGGGGAGTAGGCTGGGATGATAGCCGCGGATTCCGAAAGCATTAAAGAACGATCAACAAACTCCTGCGTCTAGATGAAAGAAAGAAGTCCAATATAGATGTCTTGGAAGGCGCATTTCACCCTGAAGGTCTTTCTTGGGCGACGACGAATTCAACTCAAAATCTTTTTATTAAATTTGTTATATTTTAACTAGTTGCCTGTCAAACTATATGATACCGAATATATATATTTAATGATTACGTAAATTTGTGGATTTGTCTCAAACTAGTACAAAATTATCAGAAATTAATTTGGTTTACATAAAAGTCAATACTTTTTCCATTATTTTTTATTTTATTGATAAAATAGTTAAAATAAAATTTCATTAAATTCATTAATAAATGTGTTTTTGATATTTCAATTTTAAAAAAAAATTAATAATAATGTTTTTATGATTAATTTTAATGTTTTTATGTGTGTAAGTAATTTGCTTCGATTTATCGATCGATTATAAGACTTAAGTACATGAATTCTCAGAAACATAATTTAAAGGATAAAGTTAATGCTTCAATGAATGATGAAGTTTTGAGACTATATGATAACAAATGTATATTTTTATTCATTACTTAAATGTAAGGATTCATTTGAAACTCGTTTAATTTTAGTTTATTACTAATTTATTTATAAAAAAAAAAAATCATAAAAATAATTTGATTTATATACAAGTCAGTATTTATTCCGTTATCATTATTTTTTTTATGAAATGAAAATAAAATTTCATTACATTTATTAAAATGTGTTTTTAATATCCTCAATTTAAAGGAAAAATATATTTTTTATGACTATGAATAACTGACTTGCTTTGTAACCATGCTTCCTCCTACTCGCTGGCAAGAGCGCCCCTGTGGCGTTCAGAAGAAATAGTCAGTCGGCTTCGAGACTATCACAAAGGAAGTTGAGCGCATTCCTGTGCTCCAGTTCAAAACTCGTTCTTGGTCTTCAGTCAGTCACACCGAGAGGAAATATATTTAGATCAACCCTGTTTATTATTTGACCTACAAACTCTCATTCGGAGAGGAAATATATTTAGTGCAACCCTGCTCTTATTTTTGCACCCTGCTCTTAGCGGAGAGTACCAGCTCAGAAGTGGAGTCTTTCCTAGAAGCTACAATCATCTGTCTTTTACTTTAGATGTGTTAAATATTGTTTAATTGTATGTGTAATTGTATGTGTGTGTGGTGTTAGTGTGTGTGGCGTTAGTGCGTGTGTAAATAAAATTGTGAGTTCTGAAATCTATGCCTCAAGTATCTCAACCCATCCACAATTCATTTACAATCTGCACCACATTCCAACGCCGATTTAACAATCGGTCATAAGTATCAGTACATGAACTCTCATGTCGGTGTGTGCAAATCAATCGTTTGATTAATCGAGACGATTTATTTATCGTCACAGTCATAAACACGAATATTTCTTACATTAGTATATTAAAAACATTTAATAAAGTCAATGAGATTTTATTTTAGTCATTTTATAAAAATATAATCTTGCAAATATCGATTTTTATATGAAATTAATCAAAATTTTAAATCAAAATTACAGCTTCAATAAAGTCGTAAGTTATTAGAATATAGGAAAAGGATTTGTGTATGTATTTAATGTATATATTTTTTTTTTTCATTTTATAAATTTGTAAACTATTTTTTAATGTATATATTTCCTATAAATAATCAATATTTTTATAAAATACTTTACTTTTCTTTTTTTTTTTTTTTTTAATTTTTACTTTTCACCCCTTTATTTTTATAAAATAACTACGATAAAATCTCATTGAATTTAAGTTGTTTTTAATGCTGTAATATGAAAAAATTATGCGTTTATGACTGTGACAATAAATAAATCGCCTCGATTAATCGATCGCACATGAATTCCTACGAATAACATGAAAAGGATAAAATGACAACTTCAAAATTAAAAATCCATTTAACTTTCATAATAAATTCCAGCATTTCCAAGATGTACCACAGAAGTCTCGAAAAACAGTCATAATGCCGATTCAAATCACTATCCATAATGCACTCTCGTTCTTCATAGCAGTGAGCAGGAATGTATATTTTTATTGATTACATAAATTTGTAAACTTATTTGAAACTAGTTTGTTTTCTTTAAAAAAAAACAAAAATATTTGTTTCATATAAAAGTCTATATTTGCGCCATTATATTTTTATAAAATATCTATAATAAAATCACATTGAATTTGTTAATTTTTTTTTTTATTCTAATGTAAAAAAAAAAATTGTTTTTTTATGACTGTTAAAATAAATAAATCGTCCCGATTGATCGATCGTACATGAATTCCTACGAATATGATGAAAAGGATAAAATAACTAATAATTAAACAGAAATTTCAATTAAAAAGCCATTGATTTATAATATTTTCGGTGAATAAATGCCAGCATTGACCAAATTGTATCACACAAGACTGGAAAAGCAGTCATCACTATCATTTCGAATCACTATCACAATATCTACTATGACATCTATTTCCTCACAGCAGTGATTTGACATCACTATCGAAAACGAAACAAAGTCTTATCTATTCGAGTTTTAATATTTACGCATTGCCGAGTCGTCTCGGTTATTTGATCGATCATCTGGTTTCACATATAATCATGATTAGAAGGAAAATATCGCAGCTGCAATAAATTCGTAAGCCTTTGTCTTAAAATAAATGTTTTCTGGTAAACTTTCATGTAAATCCCCAGATATTCGATGTTGCATTGAATTACATTGGAGGAAACCTGAAAAAAAAAGACAGATTAACAAGTCGGCTGTAGCTATCATAGTCCAGCACGTTTATCAAAGCAGTAATTTTTACTCTACGTATATAAATAAACAAAGTCTTATACATTCGCATTTTTAATATTCATGGATTATCACTAGCTGACGAGAGATGGTTTCGAGTTTAAAGAAATGATCATGCATTTAAATTTTCTATAAAATTGGATGCAATCCTTTTATTTATTCAGTTCACCATAAAAATACCGTAAAGTTTAAAAGGATTCATTGAATTTGCTGGTCTACTACTAGTCAAAACACGTTATTTTAAATTCAAATTTAGGATGCATTTCTAGTGGTAACGCAACGCTAACGGAACGTTAGCTGTTGACGAATTAAATTAGCAATCGAGAATGATTGACAGTAGTTATTCATGAAAGTCTCCTAAGGTTTAAGAGATTCACCGGATTTATTAGCCTACTATTATTCAAAACACTTTTTTTTTTTAATTCGTCTATCAAAGTTAGGGTGCATTTCCAATGATAAAGCGACGCTTAAGCAATGTTAGCTTTGATAAATCAGATTAGCAATAGAGAATGATTAACGGTAATGATTCATGAAAATTCCTCTAAGTTTATTGGATTCATCAAATTTACTAGCCTATTACTGATCAAAACACGTTATTTTAAATTTAATTTCTGTCAAAGTTAGGTTGCCTTTCCAATGGTAAAGCGGCCCTAAGGCAGCGTTAGCCTTTGACGAATCAGATAAGCATTCGAGAATGATTGACAGTAGTGAATCATTCATTCATTTACTGTCAATCATTTTCGATTGATAATATGATTCGTTCAAAGTTCACGTTGCGTTAGCGTCGCGTTGCCAATGGAAATGCTCCCTTTAAAAGCTACAATTGAAATATAAGAGCTATAAATTACATTATAATTAGATATATGTCAAACGTCTGTTAAAGGGGTTAGAGAGGACATTTCAAATGGTAACCCTACACTAATACACCGCTAACTTTGGCGACCAGATTAACGATCGAGAATGATTGACTGTAGTGATTCATTCATTCTACTGTCAGTCATTCTCGATTGGCAATGATCCGTTAAAATTGGTGTTGCTTTAGCGTCGCGTTACCAATGGAAATGCTCCTTTAAGAAGCTACAACAGAAATATTAAAGAAATAAATTACAGTATAATTAGGTATATGTCAAGCTCTTTTATTTGCCCGTCTATATTGGAAATAACTATTCTACGTAATAAAACTTGTAATAATAATAATCCAATATGCTTATTTTTAAAAGTAAATGAGTTTTAAATTTCAATTTATTTAAAATACGTATTGTTAAATTGAATGAATTCGATTGCATCTATAATTTTATTTGAATTAAAGAAGTTTTTGTGTTTCCTCAGGTGTCACCATCTTGCTGTCTCTGACTGTGTTTCTTCTCCTGGTTGCTGAGACCATGCCACCGACATCCGATGCTGTTCCTCTAATAGGTGACAGTTTTCAAGCAATTTTTAATAAATTTTTAATTAATAAATTATTCATATTTAACATACATATGTATTTTTTTTTGAAAAAAAATGAAGATAATAATCATAGAAACAAGTAACATAAAAAGAAATTTTTTAAGTCAACTCCTACTTTTTTCACTATATTGCAGAAAGTCCTTTATAAATAATTTCATTCATTTTTTTTTTAAGTTTATCTGGCGCCATCTATTGGTAGATATATGCAACTTAAATCTAAAAAAAAAAAATAAAAATTAATTAATTAAATTAAATTATTGAATTAATATTTGAAAAAAACTGTATTAACATCAAGTGTCATCCACTACAAGTTCAAAAAAAATGTATTTGAACTTGACTGGATGAATAAAAAGTATTTTATGAACGATTTAAAATTTGAACAAGATATATATAGGGGGAGAGTGTGAGCTAATAGAAGGAATTGAAAAAGAAAGACACTGGGTAAACCATAATAAATGAATAGGATTTTGAATTAAATTTTTTAATGAAAGCCTAATACTCACTGATTATGTTTTTAAAAATTACGATCGTGAAAATAAAGAACATATACGAATGAACACGAATAGCAATCTTAATAATTCTGACAATCCTAAATCCATCGATATAAAAACTAAAATCTCTATGTACTTAAATGGTATAATTATTTAATGTTTTAGTGTCCATTTTACACATTATTGGTTTTTCCATAAATATTGGCTTCATCATTGATATTTTAGCCACTCTGAAATTTTATCATCATCTAAAAATTACTTGAAAAGGTTTAATAACCGCAAAGAAGAACAGGTAAAAACTGACGAATAAAATAAACAGAGAAATAATTTAAACATAATAAAACATAATAACACATAATTTAAACATAATCAATAATTTAAATGATTTAAAGAGAATGATTCAGCAAATTATTGGTAATGCTGAATTTATCTTTTACAAAGCTATCACAGAGATGTACAGAAATTGATTCGTTTCTTAACCATATCACATGTCTATAATACTTAAAAAATTGTTAAATTTTGGTGGTGATTGGTAAATTTTTTTTCAAACAAATTTTAACATTTTTATGAAAGAATAAAACGTGAAACATGATCCAGTTTTATTTTGTAAAAGTAATTATTTAAATATTGATATCATACTTTATTAATTAACTTGAATTTTATTGCAAGTTAGGAGATTGGATACAAGATCTCGGTCGACTTAACTCTTTTATCCCTACGATATGTTCCCAATATATGTTCAATTTTAAAATTGTGTTGAACAATGCATATGCGAGTGAACACGATAATCCTAACAAACCAGAAATTCTAAATCCATCGATGCAAAAACTAAAATCTCTATGTGAATGATAGAAAATGTTATACCGATTAGTAACAAAATTGGCGAAAATGTTATATATAACACATTGAGGACTGTATATCATTGATATGCAGTGATAAATATACAGTCTGAATTTCTCTATATTTCTGTAAATATTTAATAAAAATTTTAAAAAAGAACAGCAAATGCAAATGAACCCGGTAATCACAACCATCCGACTATCCTAAATTACTCAATTTAAAAACTAAAATTTTTATGTATATGATAGGGGCCTGAATGGCCGAGTGGCTAGCGCTCGGTACCACAGGTTTCGGGTTCGCGTCCCGGTGGTGCCATGGTTGTTTGTAGTGGTTCGGAATCCACTTTAAAAAGTAGGTCCCGGTCAAATAGGATCGTAGAGCGTTGCGGGGCATCGTTACTCAGCGTCCGTGGCTTATCTTCAAGTTACACGCTCCCCCTGGGTAATGCAAAGTGAGTACGCCTGTGCAGCACTTGCCTTAAGGCATTCAAAGACCAAGCTGTCTGTGTTTGCCAGCTGCATTAAAAAAAATGTATATGATAGAAAATGTTATATTGAATAGTAACAAAATTGTCTAAGCAGTTATATTTAACTCATTGAAGACGGCATAGTATTGATATGCAAGGAACAATATACATTCTGAATTCCTCTATATTTTTGTGAATATTTATTAAAAATTTAAAAAAGAACAACATATGGCAATGAACACGGTAATCTAACAATCCTAAATTCCACAATGTAAAAAACTAAAATCTCTATGTGTAGGATAGACAATATTATACTGATTAGTAACAAAATTGACGAAATTATTTTATTTAACATATTGATGGTGGTATATAGGGATTGCAATACCGGACCAAAAGTTCAATACCGGTATTCGATATTTTTAGATCTTGATACCGGTTTTAATACCGGTAGTAGAAAACTTTTAAAAAAAAAAGAAAACACAGGCGTTTTTTTTTGTTTTATTAGCCAGTTTTTTTAGAGAATGTAAATGTCACAAAAAAAAATGTGTAACTTTTAAAATATAGCATATAAAGAATCACAAAATATTAAAGGAACATCCTATTTATTTAAATCACAAAAAAGTGTAAATATCACTATTCAGTCTGTGGTATTATTACAAATCTTTGAAATCTGATCTTAGAAAACATAAACCGTAGTATTATCAACTGATTTTTAATGTTATTATTGGGTGTCATTTAGGAGTATATATATATATATATATATATATGTATATATAATAAATCTGAAAAATATTTTGAACTCTAAAGTTTGATATGCAAATACAATGTGAATTATCAAACTCACCAATTTAAAAATATATATCGAAATATTGCAAACTTTCTTCACAACTACAAACTTTTTTTTTACAGAAAAGAATTCTAAATTTCTAGTAAATACCGAAAAACCGGTATTTAAACATGTGAATACAGATATTACAAAATTGTACAAATCGTTCAAAATACCGGTATTCGGTATCCTGGTATTGCAATCCCTAATGGTATAGTATTGGTATGCAATGAAAAGTATACAGTCTCAATTCCCCCATATTTTTGTAAATATTTAATAAAAAGTTTAAAAGATATCTTAAAAAAATAACTACAAAAGGGAGTTAATATATTCCGTAATGATAAATATCTCTCAAATTATGTGAATTTTCGTCTTTAAATTATTACGTTATTTTATAATTTTCTTAGATATGAGTATTTATGAACTTTTTTCTCAAAATACTATTGCTTCTTGCTATTTAAGTTATTGGATTATCAATAACTGTAAAAATTGAAAAAATTATTTTATTGACAAAAGTTGCAAAAAAAAAAAAGCGGTTATTAGTGGATAGCGTTTTTTTATTTCGGAACTATTTGAGTCGAATTAGAAAATACGACAAATATGTTTATCTATGCCGAAATAAAGCACAATAAAAAACTTAACCGTGCTTCCTCCTACACACTAGCAAGAGCGCCACCTGTGGCGTTCAGGGAAAATGGTTAGTAGGCAGCTGCAGGTCAGGGAAATGGTTAGTAGACAGCTGCAGGTCAGGGAAATGGTTAGTAGGCAGCTGCAGGTCAGGGGAAATGGTTAGTAGGCAGCTGCAGGTCAGGGAAATGGTTAGTAGGCAGCTGCAGGTCAGGGAAATGGTTAGTGGAGATTCTCATCCGAGAGATAGAACAGCGCAACCTGTGCTCCCGCTAAAAACGTTTAGTTTATAATCTCTGCTTCCGAGAAGAAATATATTTAAGGCATCCAGGCACATATATCGCTGTAGTTGGCCTAGGGACTATCATTCGGAGAAGAAATATATTTCGCGCACTCTGCGTTTGCCCTGGGTTTTGTCTTAGAAGTGGAGTGAGTCATGAGTTCTCTAACCTGTGCCTCAAGTTTCAATTGAATTTGGCAATAAGGCATTCAGATGCATATGGTATGTAGTTGGCCTAGGGGCTCTCATCTGAAGAAGAAATATATTTTGGCGCGCACACTGCGCGTAGCCATATATCCGGGTTTTGGCTTTGAAGTGGAATCCTTCCACGAATCTATAATTATATGTCTTATTTAAAGGCCTGTAATTATAGATTCGTTGACGGATGTTAAATATTGAATGTGTTTGGTATTTGTGCGTGTGTAAATAAAACTGTGAGTTATCCAACCTGTGTCTCAAGACTTCAATTAATTGTACCTAAAAAGAAGGCTTAGAAGTGTAATCTATCTACATATCTATAATTATCTGTCTTTAAATATGTTAAATATTGTATGTGTGTGGCTTTTGTAAAGAAAAAAGATGTAAGTTATCCGACCTGTGCCTCAAGTCTTCTAAAAATTTAAGCTTCCACAAAAATATGTCTAGACGAAATTTACTCGCCAAGAAAAAAAAATAAAAAACAGTTGCATTAGAAACGGGAATAAAATGCAAGGTTCGTTTATCTACATCCATATATCGTGTTTACCGAAGTGGAAATATTATTATTTATAATTCACGTATTCTGCGCGTAGTCGAATATCTTGGTCTTGGCTTTAGAAGTGAAATCTTTCCACGAATCTATAATTATATGTCTTTAAATGTGTTAAATATTGTATGGGTTTGGTGTTTGTGAGCGTGTAAATAAAACTGTGAGTTATCCAACCTGCGCCTCAAGTCTTCAATTAAATGTATCTAAAAATTTACGTTTCCACAAAGATATGTCTAGATGAAATTTACGTTTCTACAAAGATATGTCTAGACGAAATTTACTCGCTACAAACAGAAATAAAAAATAGTTGCATTAGAAAAAGGAATAAAATGCAAGTTTCGTTTATCTGCGTCCATATATCGCGTTTACCGAAGTGGGAATATTATTATTATATTTCGCGCATTCTGCGCGTAGTCGAATATCTGGGTCTTGACTAAGAAGTGAAATCCTTCCACGAATCTATAATTATCTGTCTTTAAATGTGTTAAATATTGTATGTGTTTGGTGTTTGTGCGCGTGTAAATAAAAGCTGTGAGTTATCCACAATTATTTGTGCTTCTCAATTGTGCTTCAAGTCTTCAATTAAAAGTATCTAAAAATTTACGTTTCCACAAAGATATGTCTAGATGAAATTTACGTTTCCACAAAGATATGTCTAGACGAAATTTACTCGCTACAAACAGAAATAATAAAAAATAGTTGCATTAGAAAAAGAAATAAAATGCAAGTTTCGTTTATCTGCATCCATATATCGTGTTTAGCGAAGTGGGAATCAAAGATGGAAAGATTTTACGCTCTTTTTAGAGAAAATGCGTGCAATGCCTAAACGTCCAAGTAAACAGTCACGTACGTGCATTTAAGGCTGATTCGCAAAAATTATTCACGGCCCTGCAGTCAACAATAAAAATGAGGGAAAAAGTAGTACGAAATAAGATCGATAAAATCACAAAAGCAGGACTGGGAAAACTAATTTAATGGGAATGGAATAAATGTTTCTGATTCACATCCATTATTTCCTATGGCGGAATTTCGAATGGAATTAATGTCCGAATCCAAAACTCGAAATAATTGTGCAGTAAGAGTGTGAGGGACATTTATTTTCCAACCAATTCCATTTTCCTCCTAACGTGTTCCTTCCTTATTGATTGCTTACCAGGAAATTCGTTACGTTTGCAATTTTGAATAGTTCTGACATGTGATTTTAAATTGTCATTTATTATGGTTAGTGCTTTCATTTTTTTTTTAAATTTGAGAGAGTAAAATGTTTCAGCAATGGATGTAGGAATGCTGAGTGGTAAGATAAATCTTATAATTTGATAATTTGGCGGAAGAAAGATAGGTAAAAATTAAATATATTTTGAATGATGTTCTTTTTTAATATTTCAAGATAACAAACGTTCTCAAGGAATTTTAAACGGTTATTTTTATTAATTGTGTCTTGTAAACAAAACAACAGTTTATTTACAGTTATCAATGTTTTTGAATGCTGGGAACTTAACATTATGTTATTCACCATAAGAAGGTAGATATGTAGCAAATTCAGCATTAACGAATATGCAATAGACAATGGCTGTTAATCTGCAGTCACATTTTGTAATAACGATTTTGAATGAATTCCTTCACTAGTATCTTTTACAGGATTCTAATTTTCCTCTGTTTCTCAAGTTTAATGGAAAGACATTTTTAATGGTCACCTCACGTTCGGCAGACGTGATGACCAATTGGCTAATGCTCTGGTTTTTACCACAGGCTTCAGGTTCGTATCCTGGCGGGGAATGTACGTTTGTTAGTATAAGCATTAACTCAAATGATTTAAAGAGAATGATTCAGCTGATCAACAGTTCATGGGGAATTATTAAGTTCTTTGAAGCATGGTGAATTAGCGTATCATAGAGATACACAGCAGTTGATGTGCTTCTTGAGGGAAATCTCATCAAACATCTGTACCCCAAAATTACTTATAAATAATTAATGCCTAATTGATAAGAAATTCTAATTTTACATTTATATTATTATTATTATTATTATTATTATTATTATTATTTATAAAAAAAGCGCCTGATTCCTGTCACAAGAATGCGTGACGTTACTTTTTACTTGGCTACTATCAAACAAACAAAAAAAACTTAAAATTTGCAAGGACTTATAACAAGTCCATTTTACTACACCTGGAAAACGCTTAATCTGCTACTAATATTTCATTCCAGTTAAAAATAATTTGCACGCATATTGTGGCAAATTAATTTTCAAAGAGCATTAAAAAAGCGAAATCTTTTAACTATAACCCTACTCATTTCTACTATTAACCCAACAGAAAAACTTTCCAGCTTACAGATGTATCAAGACTATACAAGTTTTACAAAAAAATTTCGATAGCATAAAACATTTTCATTAAAAATATTTTCGATTTTTAATTAAAAATATGCAGTATAACAAATCTTTTTAATTCTGCATACTATTTTCCTGAAACCCATTAGGCTTTATAAACCTAATTTTAGTTTAATGGGTTATATCTGTTAATATTTTAATGAAAATGAATAGAATTTTTAGCTATACGTAGTCGTATCATGAAAATGGTTAGAGTTTTTATGCTTAAATGCACTTTGATTTACTACAAGGAAATAGCCATCAATATTTCCTGGCATTAACGTGAGTATAGGTGGAATTGATGGATTATTTTTTTTAATTTCGCATACTATCATGAAAACCGATAGACTTTTAAACCTAAATTTTAGTTTGATACAATACACTCTGATAGAAGATTTACTGCAAGGATATAACCATCATTGCTTCATGGCATTAACGTCAGGTGAAGCGGAACATCGGATACAAAATGCCACTCAATAAATGATGATAAAATAACAAAATAAATAGCCTTTCTATAACGGCTGATTTTTGTTTTGGCCTAGAAGGCAACTTCCAACAATGATTATGACGGGGAAATTTATTTGTTTTCTCCATTTTGTTTATAGTTCCAAACAACACACAAAGTAAAAAAAAAAGAAGATCAAAAATGTTGCCAGCGTTTGCTACTTGCACAGAAATTACAACTTCTATCAGATCCATTTCTTCTCTTCGCAGGAGCAATTTTGCTACTTTTTTCTTTGTCCCTTAAATTCTTTAGTTGATAAATTTTATATGTTTTTTTGCTGCACGGCGGGTGGTGTTAGAAAGCAGGCATAAAAAATGGATGAGCAGAGCTCAAAGAGTCTACGGTCGAATTGGCATTTATTGAGTTGAGAGTATAAAAAGGCCGTAACACAGTAATGAATTGAACGGATTTGAAAAAATAAAGGCTTTACTTTCTAGCATAGATAAAAAAGAGCAAAGGTAGGAGTTAAACAAACAGTGAATACGTGGTTCTAAATTTTATTCGTAGTTTTAAAGTTATATATTTTAACACATTCATTGTGTTTTCACTCATGTAATAAATGGCATTTATAAAAATTCCTTCAATGGCTGTAATAAGATTTCGTTCTCTTTTTTTTTTTTTTTTTTTTTGAATTTAATTATTTTCGAAGAGAGATACTTTTCGGGGCCTGATAGACGGGTGACTAGCACTCTGGCGTCGGTGCCACAGGATTCGGGTTCGAGTCCCGGTAGTGACATTGATGTTTGTTGTGGTTATGAATCCACTTTAAACCATAGGTCCCATTCTAATATGACTGATGATTGTAGATCTGACGCACCTAACCGCAAAAAAGAAAGCATCTCCTGTCTCGAAATCTGCCAGTAGCAGACGGCCTTGGCCCACAATGGGGCTGTTGCGTCAATGAAGAAGGAGATACTTTTTGCATCAATTGTGATTGGAAAATTTAGGTGCATAATATATTTGGTTATAGAACGGAGAAAGCTGAAAAGCAAGTTCCTGTATATATACGCCGATGTTAATTTGGATACATCTATAAGCTTGAAAGCTCTTCTGTTGGGTTAACAGTAGAAATGAGTAGCTTAATAACTCTAAATTTTCTCTCTCTGGTAATGCTCGTTCCAAATTAATTTGAAACAATGGTTGTGCAGTCATATATCACTGGAAACAAATATTAGTAGCAGATTATGCGTTTCCCAGGTGTAGCAGAATGGACCTATTATAAGTCCTTGCAATTTAGAATTATTTGATTTATTTGATAGTAAGAGTAAAAAGTAACACAACACTTTGTTATGAAAGGAATCAGACATCTGTATTATTTAAAATAATAATAATAATAAAATAAATTTTAAAATTAGGAGTTTCTTATAGCATGACATTGATATCAGGTGGATTTTGATATGTGAAATTGATGGATTTGTTTAATTCCGCATACTATTTTCATGAAACCCGTTAGACATTATAATCCATTAACATTATAATCGTTAAATTTTGTAAACCTAAATTTTAGTTTTATATAGTCACTCTGTTAGAAGATTTACTCAAGGAAATAACCATCATTGCTTCATGGCATTAACGTCAGGTGAAGCGGAACACCGGATACAAAATGCCACTCAATAAATGATGAGAAAATAACATATGTAACCTTTCTATAACGGCGCTGATTTTTGTTTTGGCCTAGAAGGCAACTTCCAACAATGATTATGACGGGGGGGGGATTTATATGTTTTCTCCATTTTGTTTTTAGTTCCACACAGAGTGAAAAAAAAAAGTTGCTAGCGTTTGCTACTTGCACAGAAATTACAACTCCTATTATATCCATTTCTGTTCTTCACAGGAGCAATTTTGCTACTTTTTTTGTCCCTCAAATTCTTTAGTTGATAATTTTTTTATGTTTTATATGAGCGGTGGGTGGTTCTGGAAAGCGGGCATAAAAAATGGAAGAGCAGAGGTGAAATACGGCGCAATACACCGAATGGCATTTATTTGTTTTCTCTATTTTGTTTATAGTTCCAAACATCACATCACGTAAAAAAAAAAAGAAGAAAAAAAGTTGCTACCGTTTGCTACTTGCGCAGAAATTACTACTTCTATTATATCAATTTCTTTTCTTCGCAGGAGCAATTTTGCTACTTTTTTTTGTCCCTCAACTTCTTTAGTTGATAATTTTTTGTTTTTTTGACTCTACGGTGGATGGTTCTGGAAAGCAGGCATATAAAATGGAAGAGCAGAGCTAAAAGATTCTACGGCGCAATACACCGAAAGGCATTTATTGATTTGAGAGTATAAAAAGGCCATAACACAGTAATGAATTGAACGGGTTTGAAAAAAAAAAGTGTTACTTTCTATCTTAGATATATAAGGGCAAAAGTAGGAGTTAAATAAACAGTGAATACGCGGTTCTAAATTTTTTTTTCGAAGTCTTAAAGTCATATATTTTAACATATTTATTGTGTCTTCGCTGATATAATAAATGACATTTATAAAAGTATCTTTAATGGCTGTAAAAAGATTTAGTTCACTTTTGTTTCATGAATTTAATTATTCCCGAATATAGATACTTTGGGGGGCTGATGGCCGAGTGACTAGCGGTCTGTCGCGGGAAGGAATTATTATATTGAACCCAAATTACTACAGAACAAGATGATAAAATAACTAACTGCATAATGTGCAGTTAGTGTGAGAACATGAGATGTAGTTATTTTATAGGGCCCATAAATATTTAATTTTGAGTACCTTCCTATGTAAAAATGTTTAATTATAACTGTTTATATTCCTATCAAATCTCATTTTTCTATGTACAGGAAGTACAATTATATTTTTTTCTTTTGCACGTTTTTCGACAGCTTCCCATCGAAGAGGTTTATAGATTTTTAATCAACATTCTGAGTGAAGTTTATTTGGTATTAACTGAACACCCAGTATATGCATTAGTTACTTTTGAGTTTTTTCAAAAATTGTGTATAACCTTCAGTTATGTTACACAGTTAATATGCGGCCCCCTGGTCTGCATATATTTGGATTATTGTGTGAGAGTTTCCTGCTCCATTTTTACTAATTAAATCAATTAGAGTATTTTATAAATTTTATTTCTTCATTACTAATTTCCCTGAAAATTTTATACTTGCGAATTCTATGCTATAATACTTCATCCTTAATAAAACTGATTGCGGATAAATCTCTTTTGTTGAAAAGATTCCTGGAATTTCAAAAGCAGGCTTTTTTCATGGCATTTATGCCTCTAAAAGAATAAAACAAAACCTCAAAATTCACATTTGCTCGTGCTTGAAAGTAATGCTCCCATTTTAACATTGATAAAGAACCTAACTAAAGAAAGTTTTGTTACAAAATTATACATTTAAACTCGTCTTAAAATCGATCTAATCACAGTAACTTTATTTTTGTTTTGTTAAAAAGATTAAATCATCATATACTTAATCGGGAAAAAAATTGATCCACGAAAATTTCTGCTTCATCTTTCAACTGCTTTAAAATATCTTTCTTCTGAATTAAAGGGACTAACAGAAAACAGGAAACTTATTTCTTCCTTTAAAAACGGTTATGGAAGACCAATTTCCCATAAAATGCTACTCTTATTATAATTTCGGCTTCCTTTCTCTATCCTCTGCTGCGGAAATTGCTGTTTAAGCAGGCAAAAGCAATCGTGAATCGATAGATAGGACTGTAGGGTACGGATCCATTTCTCCCATTCGTTCTCAGTCATTCTTACTTCAATCGATGCACGTCACAGTGCTTATAATGATTCGCATACAATCGGGAAATATTTCAGAACTATTGTTGAACAGGGGAATTTGCAATACAGGAATTTCTATGAAAAAAATTCATTTTTTTGCAACAGGGAATTTTTGCTCCACTAAGAATAGCAGTTTTGCAGACAAATGAGAGAGATTATAGCCTTCTGATAAGTCTTTCAGAAATAATTGCTTCACAAATGAGTGTTCTAAGTGAAACTCTTTCAGGAAATCTCATCAGGAAGTCGCCTGTCGATTCATGACACGCTTTGTCGCAAATGGTGTCGAGTCGTCATCTTTCATAAAGCTGTCAATATTTATTCATTCAAGATGATTTTCTTAAAATTGAATAAAAATATTTTTTACTAGATTACTTTTTATTTACGTTACATCGACAACGAACAACAACATAAACAAGTAATATATAAAAAAAAATGTAAAGTCAATTCCTACTTTTCTTTCACTATATTGCAGAAAGTCCTTTATAAATAATTTTCGTTCATTTTTTAAAATTTATATGGCGTCTCCTATTGGTAGATATATGCAACTTAAATCTTAAAAAAACTAAAATTTATTAATTAAATGTAATTTCTGGATTAATAGAGAGTTTTTGCATACCGTACGTTAGTTACCGTAGGTTTCCTATGAGCATGCGCGCTAGGGAGAAAAAGCTAACGGACGTCCTACGGTAACTAACGTACGGTATGCAAAAACTCTCTAATATTTGAAAAACTGTATTAACATCCAGTGTCATGCACTACAAGTTCAAAAAAAAATGTATTTGAACTTGAGTGAATGAATAAAAACTATTTTAGGAACGATTGAAAATTTGAACAATATATATATAGGGAGAGTGTGAGCTAATAGAAGGAATTGAAAAAAAGGCAAATTAGCAGAATAGCAGGCGCTGAGATTTGGCGTAAAAATTATTTTTTGCCAAAGTGCGCTAAGAAAAAAGGTTACTATTGTAAGTAAACTGGATTGCAACAGTACATTAATGTAGGTTTACCACATTTAGCGACTTGTCGCTCACTTGGAGCCACAAAAAATGTTGCCCAATTCCAATGTTCCCTATTTTGCGATTTGGTCGAAAAGACTACCCAAAAACAACAAATATGTAAAAACAAATTTAGAAGATTATATGCCGAATTCATTATACAAAACTTTTGTCAAAACATTTTCGACGTTCCGTTTTTTTTTTATCATGTGTAGACGTTGTTGTCCTGGTAGAAGTCTACGGCGTAAATAAAAGACAGTAAGAATATAAGTGATTTTAACGTGATTTTATTTATATGCGTTTTGAAACGTATGAAATACGTGTTACAAAATATAATTATTGACCAACATCAAATCACATGTTATTTAATTCAATTTGAAATGTCTGACTTTCAAAATATAAACAAATTATTATTTCAATATTCTCAAAATTGTGTCTAATGATTAATTTATATTTATAAAAGGATATTGCATCACCTCTTAAAAGACTTCTCTGTCTGAATTTGGTAGTGCTTCTTCTAGTATTTAACAATTACTTCTTCATAAAGTTCTAGAGTTATTAAATTTTGATAGATTTCTGTCGCTATTGAATTTGATAATTCTTATTTCTGATTTTGCAACTCGTATCCGTAAAAATTAATATTGAAAAACTTTTAAACTATAAATGCTTGTTTACTATTTTATTTACTGTGATGTATAAATTAACTTTAATAAAAACATTTTTTTTTTTTATTTTGGTATAATCGATTTTTTCATATTTATTTACTAATCATAAGTTTAGTGCTAAAAATGAAGGAGCTAAGTTCGAAAACTGAGTAAGTAAGATAAATCTGTAGATTGGAATATTTTTCATTTGGGCTGCGGGAGGAACAAAAGAGGATAGAATATCTCCTTAAATCTTAGTATCTGTAAATAATCATAGGATCCGTAAAAATTCAAAATCTTAGAATCTTAGAATAATCCTGCGTGTTTGTTCAAATCATTTCACTAGATGGATGGTGTAGAAAACTCCACGTGATTTAACTTGAATAAATTTAATAATAGCTGATGTTCAAAGTTTCTGATAAATTCTAAATAAGAAACTTAAAATGGTTCTTACTGATAAATCTTTAATATTTTTTGCTATTAAAGCTGATAGAAAATTTTCAAAAGATTAATAAATGTGTTAAAATAATTATTAAAAATTAATCATAATCACCTATCCCAAATTAACAAACTTTTGCCAGGCTGTCAATGTTTCAATCGCTTATTTGTCGATTTTTTCGTGTTTTAACGTGGCGATACAAATGCATTTTCAGTAACAGAAATAAACAAATAAGTAATTTAAACTATTAATCTGCTCTAAAGGAATTATTTTTAAATATGTGTGAATTTAAAGTTTTAAGGAATCAGACGAATATCATTTATTCTTTTATATAGTAGCATAGAAGCATAAAAGTATTAATGAAAGCTAAAACTATTATTAAAAGCATAAATCATAAGAACATTTAAGTATTAATAAACGATTTCCTTTATATGTATCACTTTGTTTTGGCAAATTACTTATAAATAATTATTCCTAATTGATAAGAAATTACTAACTTAAACTAAATTATTCATAAAAACATTTAAGTATTAATAAAGATTTCCTTTATATGTGTTTTGGAAAATTACTTATAAATAATTATTCCCTAATTGATAAGAAATTACTATTTTAAATAAATAAAAAATCATTGATTCCTTTCACGACAATATATAGTGTTAATTTTTACTCGGCTATTATCAAATAAATCAAAATAAATTCTAAATTGCAACGACTTATAACATGTCCCTTTTATTACTCGTGGGTAACGCTTAATCTGCTACATATTTCCTTCAAGTGATAAGGGACTAAACACCCATTGTGTCAAATTATTTTTGAAGGAGCATTACCAGAAGCGGTACTTGAGGGTTATAATCCTACGCATTTCCATTATTAACAACGAGTCATTAATCACTTCCATTATTATATCCAACAGAAGAACTTTCCGCCCTACAGATGTATAGAGATTATTTTTCGCATATACACAGGAACTTGTTCTTCAGCTTTCTCGGTTCTATAACCAAACGTATTATGTACTAAATTTCTGTCATTCTATTAATTTCAGTAAAGCTCTATTAATTTAACTTAAAAAAAGTATTTTATGCAATAAAGAACGAAATCTTTTTACAACCATTGAAACTATTTTTATAGATGTCATTTATTATATCAATGAAGACACAATAAATGTGTTAAAATATATAACTTTAAAACAGAAAAAATATAACTTAAAATTTATAACCGCTTATTCACTGTTTATTTAACTCCCACCTTTGTTTTTTATCTCTATGATAGAAAGTATAACCTACAATAGTATGAGGAAAAGATTTTAATTATGGTTTTTATGTTTGGGAAGTTTGGGAAAATATAATTATAAGGGAATATTTCTAAATTTTCCAATAAAATAAAGGTAGAGAAAAAGGGATTATGTCGTAAAGTTTTCCTGTTGCTTTTCAAACGAAATTTTCCAATTTTTCTTGAGTAATTGGACATTAACAGGGAGGAGATGCACTTAATATTGTCATTTTTAAACAACATGTTTTATAAAAAGAAGGTAATCTGTATTTATAAAAATGGAGATTTTATTTCGGAAAACTGTCAAATACCGAAAATGCATAAGTTTTAAAAATTTTTTAGTAAAATACAGCTTTTTTTTTTTTTATAAATTTCAATGTTTAACTAAAATAATATTTACAATATAACGTTAATATTGTCTAATTACTTGCGTTTTTATGGACTCTTAATATTAGCTGTTGTAGAACTACGAAACCTGATGTCCGTCGTAGAAAAAAATAAATGAACTATCATCATTATGAACCTCAAAAGTACTTATAAATAATTAGTTCCAGATTGATAAGAAACTCCAAATTTTAAATTTAAATTATTAAGTTTTTTATTATTATTCTGATTATAAATAAAAAAAAACTCGATTCCTTTCGTAACAATATGTGTTTACGTTATTATATGTGTGGCGCAAATTTTTACTCTGCTACTATCGGATAATAAAAAAACTTCCAATTGCAAGGATTATAACAAGTCCCTTTTACCATACCTGGATAACGCTTAATCTGTTACAAATATATTTTTTTTTTTCAATGATAAGGATTATACACATCCATTGTTTCAAATTAATTTGGGACGAGCATTACCAGAAACGAAATCTGAGACTCTCATCCTACTCATTTCCACTCTTAGCCTAAGAAAAGAACTTTCAGGCTTATAGATGTATCCAGATTATCTTCGTATAAACACAGGAACTTGCTCTTCAGCTTTCTGGGTTCTATAACCAAACATATTATGCACAATCACAATTGATGCAAAAGTATTGTCGTCAGAGGCTCAAAAGTCCCATTGTGGGTCAAGGCCATCTGCCTACTGGCAGATTTCGAGACGGGAGATGTTTTCTTTTTACGGGTAGAGTTGTTACCATTACGCCTAACGTTCTACAGTCTATTAGATAGGACCTACGGTTTGAAGTGGATATCGAACCACTACAAACATATGTGATAGTGCCGGGACTCTAATCCGAAACCTGTGGCTCCGTGTGCCTGAGCTCTAATCACTCGGCTATTAGACCGCTAAAAGAATCTAGAATCTATATTCCGGAAATAATTAAATTAATAAAAAAAAAAAAGAACGCATTCTCTCTATAGGGATTAAAAATACTTTTAAAAATGATATTTATTATGGCATCGAAGACAAAATAAATGTGTTGAAAATACATAACCTTAAAACTTCGAATAAAATTTAAAACCGCGTATTCACTGTTTGTTTAACCTCCACCTTTGCCCTTTTATATCTACTATAGAAAGTAACACCTTTTTCAAACCCGTTCAATTCATTACTGTGTTATGGCCTTTTTATACTCTCAACACAATAAATGTCATTCGGTGATAGTCACTTGGCCATCAGGCCTTCAAAAGTACCTATATTCTCAAATAATTAAATTTATGAAAAACATAGAGAACTAAATCTTTTTACAGCCATTGAACTATTTTTATAAATGCCATATATTATAACAGAGAACACAAAATAAACGTGTTAAAATATATCTTTAAAACGTGAAATAAAATTTAGAACCGCGTATTCACTGTTTGTTTAACTCCTACCTTTGCCCTTTTATATCTACGGTAGAAAGTAATATTTTTTTCAAACCCGTTCAATTCATTACTGTGTTATGGCCTTTTTATACTCTCAACTCAATAAATGCCGTTCGGTGTATTTCACCGTAGACTCTTTTAGCTCTGCTCTTTCATTTTTTATGCCTGCTTTCTAGAATCACCCAGAAAAAACATATAAAATTTATCAACTAAAGAATTTGAGGAACAAAGAAAAAAAGGTAGCAAAACTGCTCCTGCGAAGAAAAGAAATGGATACAATAGAAGTTGTAATTTTTGCGCAGGTAGCAAATGCTAGCAACTTTTTTCACTCTGTGTAATGTTTGGAACTATAAACAAAATGGAGAAAACAAATAAATTTCCCCCGTCATAATCATTGTTGGAAGTTGCCTTCTAGGCTGAAACAAAAATCAGCCGTTATAGAAAGGTCACTTATGTGTTATTTTCTCATCATTTATTGAGTGGCATTTTGTATCCGGCGTTCCGCATCACCTGACGTTAATGCCATAAAACCATGACGGTTATTTCCTTGGAGTAAATCTTCTCTCAGAGTGTATGGCATTAAACTAAAATTTAGATTTATAGAATCTAACGGTTTTTCATGACAATAATATGCGGAATTAAAAAAAAATCCATCAACTCCACATATCAAAGATTCCCCAGATATTAATGCCAGGTCATAAGGAACTGTTAATTTTAAATATATTTTATTATTATTATAATAATTATTTTAAATAAAAACAACATTGCCTGATTCCGTTCATAACAATGTGGTGTTCATTTTTACTCTTACTATCAAATAAATCAAATAATTCCACATTTAAGGACTTATAACATGTATCTTTTACTACACCTGGGTAACGCATAATCTGCTACCAATATTTCATTCCAGTGATAAATAACTGTACACTTATTGTGCCACATTAATTTGGAATGAGCATTATCAGAGGCTAAGAGTTACAACCCTACCCTAAGAGTTACAACCCTACCCTAAGAGTTACAACCCTACCCATTTCCACTGTAAACCCAATAAAAGAGCTTTCTAGCTTACAAATATATCGAGATTGCCTTGGGCATTAGCACAAAAGTGACCTCGTCGGCTTTTTTCTATTCTATAACCGAACATATTATACGCCAACTTTCTCCATTCACAAATTGGTTTAAAAAGTATCATCTTCTTCACATGCGCAACAACCCCATTGTGGGTCAAGGCCGTTTGCCTACTGGCAGATTTTGAGATAAAAAGATATTTTCTTTTTACGCATTATGGTGGTCAGCCCTACGTCCAAAGCTCTACAGTCATATTAGACCGGGATCTACGGCTTAAAGTGGATTCCGGAACACTACAAATATCAATGACAGTACCAGGACTCGAATCCGGAAAGCTATGGCACCGAGCGCCAAACCACTGGCCACTAGGCCATCAGGCCCCAAAAAGTAACTATATTCCGGAAATAATTAAATTAATGAAAAAAGAGAATGAAATAATTTTAGAGCCATGGAAACTGCCTTTATTTATATCAAGAAAGACACAAATAAATATGTTAAGATATATGACTTTAATACTTCGTATAAAACTTAGAACCACGTTTGTTTATTTCCCTCCTACCTTTGCCCTTCTATATCTACGACAGAAAGTAACACCTTTTTCAAACCCGTTCAATTCATTACTGTGTTATCGCCTTTTTGCTTTCAACTCAATAAATGCCGTTCGGTGAATTGCGCCCGTAGACTCTTTGAACTCTGCTCTTCCATTTTTATGCCTGCTTTCTAGAACATCGTGCAGCCAAAAAAACATATAAAATTTATCAACTAAAGAATTTGAGTGACAAAGAAAAAAAGTAGCAAAATTGCTCTTGCAGAAGAAAAGAAATGGATATAATACAAGTTGTAATTTCTGCGCAAGTAGCAAACAGTAGCAACTTTTTTTTTTTTTTCTCTTCTTTTTTTTTTACGTGGTGTGATGTTTGGAACTATAAACAAAATGGAGAAAACAAATAAATTTCTCCATTCATGATCATTGTTGGAAGTCGCCTTCTAGGCCAAAACAAAAATCAGCCGCTATAGAAAGGTCACTTATTTTCTCATCATTTATTGAGTGGCATTTTGCATCCGGCATGCCGCTTCACCTGACGTTAATGCCATGAAGCAATGATGGTTATGTCCTTGCAGTAAATCTTCTATCAGAGTGTATGGCATTAAACTAAGGGCTTAGATTTATAAAATCTAACGATTTTCATGACAATAATATGCGGAATTAAAAAAAGTTCATCAACTCCACATATCAAAAATTCACCTGATATTAATGCCATGTCATAAGAAACTCCTAATTTTAAATTTATTTTATTATTGTTATTTTAAATAATAAAAGACGCGTGAGGCCTCTCATAACAATGTGTGGCGTTAATTGTTACTCTTGCTATTAAATAAATAAAATAATTTGAAATTTCAAGGACTTATAACTATTCGATTTTACTACCCTTGGATAACGCTTATTCTGCTCATAATATTTCAATCCAGTGATAAATGACTGCACACCTTTTGTGAAATAAGCATTAAATGAGGCGAAATTTGAGAGTTATAACCCTACTCATTTCCACTGTTAACCCAAAAGATGAACTTTCCGGCTTACAGATGTATCGGGATTATCTTCGATATAAAAACAGAAGCGTCCTCTTCGGCTTTCTCGGTTCTACAACCAAACATATTATGCACCAAATTTCTCCAATCACTATTGATGTAAAATATATTGTTCTTCATTGGCGCACCTGCCCTACTATGGGCCAAAGCCGTCTGCCTACTGGCAGATTTCTAGTCAGGATATTTTTTTCCTTTTAGGGGATAGGGTTGTCAGACCTACGCCTAATGCTCTACAGTTATATTAGACCGGGATCTGCCGGTTAAAGACGATTCCCAACCCCATAAACGGAAAGGCCAGGACTCGAACCCGAACCCTGTGGCACCGAGTACTAGAGCGTTAGTCACTCTGCCATCAAACCCTAAAAGTATCCCTATTCGGAAATAATTAAATTAATGGACAAAAAGAACGAAAAACTTTTATAGGAATTGAAAATATTTTATTAATGGCATTTATTATATCACAGAAAATAGAATGTGTTAAAGTATATAACTTTAAAACTACGAATGAAAGTTTGAATCTCTTATTCACTGTATGTTTAACTCCTACCTCCTACCTACTACGTTCTTTTATATCTACAATAGCAAGTAACGCCTTTATTTTTTCAAACCCGTTCAATTCATTACTGTGTTATGGCCTTTTTATACTCTCAACGCAATAAATGCCATTCGGTATATTTGCGCCGTAGACTCTTTCAACTCTGTTCTTCCATTTTTTATGCCTGCTTTAATAGAACCACCCACCGTGCAGCAGAAAAACATATAAAATTTATCAACTGAAGAAATTGATGTACAAAGAAAAAAAGTAGCAAAATTGCACCTGCGAAGAAAAGAAATGGATCTAATAGAAGTTGTAATTTCTGCTCAAGTAGCAAACGCTAGCTTTTTTTTATCTTCTTATTTTTACTCTGTGTGATATCTGGAACTGTAAACAAAAAGGGAGAAAACAAATAAATTCTCCCCGTCATAATCATTGTTGGAAGTTGCCTTCTAAGCCAAAACAAAAATCAGCCATTATAGTAGAAAGGTCACTTATGTGCTATTTTCTCATCATTTATTGAGTGGCATTTTGTATCCGGCATGCCGCTTCACCTGACGTTAATGCCATGAAACAAGGATGATTACTTCGTTGGAGTAAGTCACAGGGTATTGCATTAAACTAAAATTCAGGTTTATAAAATCAATACGGTTTTCATAAAAATAATATGCGGAATGTTAAAAAAAATCATCAATTCCACCTATCCTGATGTTAATGACATGAAACAATTATTGTTAATTCCTTGGAGTAAATCTTTTAATGGAGTGCAATTCATTAAAATAAAATGTAATTAAACAAGACGAAGGTTTACATGATAATACTACATATAGTTAAAAAATTTATTCATTTTCATGAAATATGATCCAATGTTGTTTGCAAAAAAAGCAAATTATATTTTCGTAAATTTTATTAAGAAAAAAATGTCAATATGCAGTCAGGGGTTTCAGATATATAACCCCCTCCACTAAAATTATTTTCATGATACTACTACATACTATATTAAAAAAATTGTATTCATTTCCATGAAAATATTAACAGATGTGGAACAGTGTTGTGTGTTACAGACAATTAAACATATTAAATTTTGGTAAGTTTTATTAAGAAAAAATATCTTTACAGAGTTAGAGGTATGAGATTTTAAATACCTCGACTTAAATATTTATGTTGACTAAATAAAGTAAACATATTATTAGCAGCAACTATTTAAAACATTTATTTCATGAGATTTTTTTTATCAGGCGTTTCGCTTCACCTGGCGTTAATGCTATGAAAAAATTATGGTTTATTCCTTGGAGTTAATCTTCAATCAGCGTGTATTTCATTAAACTAAGTTAAAGTTTAAAAAGTCTAACGGTTTTCATAAAAATAGTATGCGGTATTAAAAAAAAAAATCCAGCAATTTTCATGATAATACTTAATTTAAAAAATATTTTGTCATTTTCATGAAAATATTAATAGATATAACTTAGTGTTGCTTGGTTACAGATAATTATGCATATTAAATTTTGGTAAATTTTATTAAAGAAAAATATCTATACACCTTAAATTACGCGTTTGGCTAAAAAAAAACAAACATTTTTAAGCAAGAATTCCGTAAACATCTGTTTTTTTCTCTTTAATTCATTATAATTTATTTTTTGAAAAATATACCAGTTTAAGTTTGGAAATTAAATTAAAAATAATGCTGTAATGTTTTTGTCTTTAAAATATTAGAGTAACCTTTTTTATCTCTGTCTTTAAATCTTATTATAATGAACTTTGTAGAAAAATAAATATTTAATAAAGCCTTAATTTATGACAGCTATGCAAAAGATTAACAACATATTTAAATTTTTTTCTGACAAATTAAAAAATGTATGACTATAGAATAAAATAAATTAAAACGTAAAAAACAAATTTGAATCTTACATAATAATTATAATTAATTATTATAATATATATATATATATATATATGTCTTATATGTATATATTATACATGTATATATATATATATGTCTTATATGTATATATCATACATGTATATATTTATGTATAAGAAGATGTATGTATAAGAAAGATACTAAAAAATATTTTCAATTTTATTTCAATGAAATATTTACAAAATATTTTACTGAATTAATATACATTTTCTATAATAATAATATTTTAAACAATTAAAATTTGTTATATCTATCTATTTTAATAATATATATATATAAAAATATTTTTCTTCAAAATTTGTATTTTTATTTATATAAAACATAATTCTTTTTGTGTGCCTTTTTGAAAATATATTGACCTTTGAAAATTAGTTAATTTTACATCATATTATTTGTATTATTTTTTTTTGTGATTACGAATATGCTGGGGAAAACAGATATTATTAAACAAAAATTTAAAACAAAAATTGCACTATTAAAAATTTTAGTTTAGTTTTCATTTCATTAATGTACAACAAAAAACAATTTTTTCATGATTTTATTTATGATTCATTGTCAAAAGCGATGAATCTCTTAAGTATTTTAAATCTATTGTAGACAGAAAGGCTCACACAATATTTTACTTTTATACTACAATTAATAGATATGACTAGCATTTTCTATATGAAAAATAAATTATATTTAATTGGAAACAATAATTATATTTTTCATAAAAGTCAATGTTTGCAACTAAACAAATATTAACAAATAAAATGTTGTAAAATTTAATGTAGTGTTATTTAAAAGTTTCTTCCTGTATATCCCACGAAAAGAGATATAGCATTGTTGTTCCCAGGGTAAATGAATGTATATTCTTTAAATGGGATATGGACTTAGCTTTGTTCTAATGAGATTTGCTGCATCATAATTGTGTCATGGATAATGACCATGAGGCGATTGTCCGTTCGACCTTCATCGAAACAATGAGAACTGAGAGAAGCTATGAACTTACAATTTATGCGAATGATTTAATTAATTTAACATGATTGGTTTTGTGGTTCTTAAAACCATGGGCTGATGAAGTGCCCCGTTTGCCCATTACCCTTGCTCCCCTGATCCCCAACTTGACGGATTTTTTCTTAAAGTGGGATTTTGGAGAAGGAAGGAGGAAGTTCGGCGACGAGTCGACCAGAGTTGTTTTATTTTCCTCTGAAGTAGCTGAACAGGCCGGAATTTCCACATATTTTTTTAAAGTGAACCTCTTGTGGTTTTGTGAATAACTCCGTGTGATAATTAAAAAGCTACCTCAGACAGAGTGATTTATATTCGTCAAAGACACGAGAGACCCTCAGATCAGAGAAAATCTCAGACCTTGGAATAAACTGCATTTGTGTATCAAATTTATATTTGTAATTTTTATTTATTTGTAAATATTACAATAACTAATAACTCAATTTATATGTATATATATATATATAGAAATATATCTACATAATATATACATTTCTATGAAAATTAAAGTATTCCCATTTACTTGAAAATTGCCCTCTTGAAGCAGTTATAGGTTTAGCAAAGGCAGATACGTTACACTGGCAACAGCCAGGTATATTAAAATTTCATTAAAAGCAGTATTTTATCGATAAATTTTTATTATCCCATCACTCTAATTGATGGGTTTTTTTTTTTTATTTTCATGTATGCTACAGATATTAATACTTTATATAACGGTAAATAATAGTTTCAACAACGAAAATTATCTGGTGCTTTGAAGAAAACTTTTTATAATATTTGGTAGCTGAGAAAATATTTTCTTTTCATTCATTTTACTTGTTATTGAAGTTTTTCTGTCTAGACAGTGAGTTAACAAAGCATTACCAGGACATAATTATATTATGAAAGACGTAGTAGCCAAGAAAATATCTTCAAATTTTAATCGATCGTGAGAATGTTTTCTTTTTGTTTAACCTTTGTTCTTATATTTCACTAAGTATAAGAAAATTATGCGGATTATTTAACCAATACGTATGTAAAAAAAAATTGGACTACTTTTTCTCAATCTAGCATGGAAAATATACAGCGTGAAATGGTATCTATGAAATAGATGATGATTTTCATTTTCATCTCTGCAAGTTAAATGCGCTTTGGATCTTGCACAAAAACATTTTGAATTTTTTCAGGTATTTGGTAACTCCTTTTGAAGTAACTAAATAAGAAACGTGTAATTTTAAAATATCTCTAGAATTTTAAAATATGTAATTTTTAGACTAAAATATCTGAAACTCTTAAAATATCTCAACTTGGTATAAATTCAAAATAAAGAAGAAAATCAAGTGTAAACTTCAATCGCGAGTTCAAAATATATCATTAAGATTAAAAATTATCTTTTTGCTAATTGGAATGAGAATATATTTTTTCTAAAACTTTACTTTCAAAGAATAAAATTAAATGTTAAGTCTGTATAAAAAAACATTTGAAAGAAAAATAATTTCTTATGAAAATTCCCTATCACATAAATTTATCTTTTTGATTTAAAGAAAATTTGTAGAAACAATAAACAGTAGACGCAGAGATTCATGCCATATAATGACAAAGCTAAGTATCATCATTTATGTTTGTAATGTATTTTTTTCAGTAACATTAAGACATTGAGATCAATGAATTGAGGATGTACGTTGAGTTTCAGAAAGATATTTTATGTTTTACCAATTGATTCCTGCAGAATTGCACCTCAATGAATATTGCAACTGTAGTCTTGATATTGTTTATCGCGCAATCTACTCTAAGATTGTGCGATAAACAATATCAAGACGCCTTTTTCAATGTTCATCGAGTAGATATATGGCAGACCATTGTTATTTTATCGTTGTGAGCAATACACAATCTTCTTAAGTACTGAACTAATAAACAGTTGTAATTCCAGGCGGGTATAAAAATGCTGAAAGAACAGTATGTCATAGTTTTTGACAAGGACTCTGAGTTTTAGTTTACCATAACTTATATGTTTGGTATTATTAAATTTTAAAATTTGTTAATTAATTCATTTCTTCATTAGTTTACTTATTTAATCGAAATATATATATGAATTATAATGTAAGTGCTTTCATTTAAAAAAAAAAAAAAAAGATAATTTCAAAATTTAAAGTAATCATTATATTTTCATTAACTTTAAAGAAGCAAATAAATATATGATATTGTAACCATGCTTCCTCCTACGCACTGATGAGAGCGTTTCCTGTGGCGTTCAGGGGTAATGGTCAGTTGGCCTACAGACTCTCACAAAGAGAGGAAGACTATCTTTCAGTACACCTTGCGTGTACCTGAGTATCGGGATTTCGGCTTAAGTGCAGTCCTTCCATTAGTCTATAATTGCATGTCTTTATGTGTTAAATATTATGTATGTCTCTAATTGTATGTCCAAGGTATTTGGGCGTGTGTCAATAAAGCTGTTGAGTTATCTTGTGGCGGCAGGGATGTTTGTTGGTGGTTCGGAATCCACTTTAAACTGTAAGTCACGGTCTGTTTATCCTAGACTGCGTATACGATGACCGTGGAGCGACAAACCAACCTGTACCTCAAGTATCTCACAACCACACCTAGTTACAATCTGGTTACCCAACCTGCACACTACAATATTTATTTAAATTTTGTTTTACGTCTACTTTTATTCACATTTATAGGCGTATTATTTACTGACAGAAACTTCTTTACTTTTACAGGAACCTACTTCGCTTGCATCATGATCATGGTTGCATTCTCTGTGGTCATGACCGTCGTCGTCCTCAACTATCACCACAGAAGTTCGGACACCCATGAAATGCCGGACTGTGTGAGTATTCACAGACAAATTGCTGTATATATGCCTTATCACACAGACTTAATTTCACTACGTACAGTATTGAACCAACCGGGGTTGAGATTAAAAAAGGAATCAATCGGTTTATTGTGTTGTTTACAAGCAACATTAATAAATCTGCAACTTGTGTGGTGCAGCAACAATTGGAACCATTGGAATATAAATATAAAGTAACGTCATGAGTGAGATTGCTTGTTTCTTTTGCTTGCTAAACGAAAATAATTATGAAGGTAGTCGTCTGATTAGATTTTAAAAAGCTACTTTATCAATCAATTAAATTAATTCAATGGTTCTATTATTATCGACAAACCTAAAGTACTCTTTGTGGAATTCTAATGAATACCTTCAGTAAAAAGAGTATCATAGTTTTAAAAAAATAGTTTGATAACCAAAAATATATAGAAGAATCTCCAAATATGTAATTGAACAAATTATAGTTAGTGGATCGGATTATCCTGATGACAAGCTCTCAATTTTCAGAATGGAGTACCCACTCCAAAATACAAATGAGACCATGCTTATAAGAAATAATCTGATAACGATAAATATATTTGACAATCTCCAAAAAATGTAATTAAATAAATTATAGTTAATGGTAGGGATTATTCTGTTGACATGCTCTTTAAGTATTAGAATGGTTTTAGCCAATCTCATTTTTCTATTCCACAATGATTTTGAAACAATAAAGTTGTCGTTTCCAACAACGTTGCTGTTTCTCTTAGTTGATTAAAGATTCGCAATTTTTTAATTTCCTCGCTGAGGAGATGTTAATCTTTTTCTCATGTTTAAAATAAAAATGAGACCATGCTGCTAAAAAATAGTTTGGTAGCTTTAAATATATTTGAGAATGCCCTAAAATAC